>BMAO01034161.1:0-57058 GCA_019973975.1 Trichonephila clavata
ATAATATTTCGAAACAAAATAGCTTAGCAAAAGGAATACTTAAACCATACAAACAACTAAATTATTAAGAAAGGAACTTTGAAGCAACCAAACAAGAGACGTAATGACAAACATCTTGGTTGTGATCATGCTACACAAGTATATAATCAAAAAACAATAGCATACTGACTAGGAAATTATCTGAATTATTTTATGAATTATCTCTGAAACAAATTTATTCTATATTTTTTTTAGAGTGGCATGCTTGTTTCTTGGAAATTTCAAGGTTTTTGAAGTAATGTCAAAGAATTGAAGTGGATTATTAACAAATGCAATCCACTTACAGTGGCCCTCCAAAATACTTATTTTTAATGAAATGACATTTCTAAAATAGTATATTGTAGTTCTTTCTCAGACAGATAACACACAAAACACAAGCTGCCATGCCATAATTTATCGTTAATTTGGTTTCATTTACAAACTTACCTTTTAGCCGTTTCTGTCAGAATTCATTCTCGACCCTTGATAAAATTATGTCCTTTTACTTGCCTCTAGACAACCACATTAACATCACAAGCATCAATAACCTCAGTAATGAATTTCCTATGTTTTTCATATTGCTCGGATATGTCAATGGTATAAACATTTAGGGAGAATAAAAGCAGAGAAAGATAGAAAAAAATAATTTTGATAATAATCTTTGACTTGTAAACAGAAATCAACATATTTATATCATTTCACCTGAGATAACATTTCACTCCATACTTCTCATTTGCTCCCGTCTGTATTTACCCCCTTAGATATTTTAAGCAGATTCATGTTTGTACATAGTGGTCACCTTTTACTGCTAAGAATTAAACAATTATAAATCAACAGATTTTAGTAACTGGTAGTAGAGATATTTATAAAACAGTTAATTGCTCTTTTTCACTCTTCTCCTTTTCAAATATAATGAAAAAATTGATTATATGGCGTTAATAAAGTTACTAAGTACATACCAAATATATTGTTTAAAGGCATCAATATAACCATAAACATATCTTCTAATAAAACCAATCAAACTGTGGAAGAATGAGGATTACTATGAAGCGTATAAGAAATCATATTAAATTTTTAATATATACTCGTCTTTGCAAAAATTTTGTTTTTATAAGCAAAAAAGCAAGTTTTAAAAATTCAACAACAAGCCAAAATAACTATGAATGAGGCATATTAATATACATCAACAGTACCATTATTCTGTGACAGAATCAAAGGAGTATCTTGAAATTAAAACAGCAAATTCCAACTTTGAAATTCAACAAATGTAGAGATGAACAAACAATAGATGTTTACCAAATCTCCAAAGAAAATGCCAATGTTAAAACTCACCTCCTAAATAATTTTAGTTCAGCCAATTATTTCAAAAATTTTATTTAAAAAAAGTAATAATTGAGTTGTATCTCAAATTGTAGTTTTGCATACAACAGTGATTTAATTTTAATAACTAGGGCAGGGTATACAATATGGTAAACTGAACAAATATAAAATAGTCTTCTACATCTGTGTAAAAATAATTGCTTATAAGAAACAATAGAGAGTTATTCATATTCTAGAAACTGATTGCAATACTATTTTAATTAGCGTATTTTATAATATTAAATCTCTAACCTTAGTTTTTAGTAAGAAATTATGTAAACACTGTGAAAAACATTGAATACGTCATATATGCGAAAGTTTATCATTACACCATAGATTTCTGATCGCATATATTTCTTGTGCTTATGTCACACACTCATCAAATCAAACCAGGAAATTTGTTCTGCATAGCTTGGATGCCATGGAAAACTATGTGTGTGGGAATTACGTCTTTGTAAGGGAGTATTTCGAACATATTCATAGATTTATATAGAATATTTCGAGCCACTTCAGATTTAAGGTGTCTCCTTCATTACAATCAATATTTTTAAAATAATATTATCATTAATTATTTTAATTTATTGACAAAAATTTATTTTAGAAAGAAAAAAGCATGCTAGTGAAACAGCTATTTTAATTTTGACAAATAATTTAAAGATTTAGCCAACGCCAGTATTCCAAATAACTGGCACTTTTTATACTTTAGAGATAGATAGAAAAGACAGATTTAAATTTTTAAAAAATCCTTTAAAATCATTTATCAGATACATGTGATAATTTCTGAAAACTGCTTCTTAGTGATTATGTTCTCTGATTTTTTTATTTAACTCATAATTACACTTCATATTCGAGAGCAACAAATCATATTGTTGATTCTTATATAAAAGTTCTTTGAAGCTTTTCACCTTCATCCTGCATCTTCTATTGTTAATGATGAGATATCTGTCTCTAAGAGAGCATTCGAGTAAGTCTCACGAATTTTGTTGTTTTTTAAAAATTCTTTGAGTGTCCCTTATTCCTTGCGTTATCTCAATTATTCATTTCATTCATTGATACTTAAAATTGGAAAATAATTAGATTCTTAATACCTCAAAGTACCAAAAGTCGTTTCAATTCATATCGAAAAAAATCAATGTTGTAGCTGAAACAGCTCCAATGTAATCTCTTCTACTAATCTTTGTATGTATGTCAAAGTAATACAATTTGTATTGAACCCTCTATAAGTGATTTATAGCAAGATGAACAATTAATTGCATAATATAATCCCTACATTTTATTAGAAGTCATTGAGTAGCAGACAAGATGCTGTTTTAAATATGATTGCGAATTTCATATGCGAAACTAACAGATAATGAACTATTTCAGTACTTTTTATCATTTGTTAATATTCTTATAAGTAACATCATAATTAATTTTATTTGATATTGTTCTTATGTCATTCAAGTTTTCAAGCGTTATCCATACTTATACTTAATATCCAATTTTTTTAGCTGTTTCGTAGTATAACTATTATTCAAAATAAGTCCATTGAATCTGCACACTTTTACATTATATTTCTTAAGAAAAATTTTCAATAATTTCCAGGTCTCCTGTTGCTACAGGTTCGTGATATGTACTAGAAAATTGACAATATCTAATACGTTTACAGCCTTGAATACTTACACATGAGCCTAAACTATAATTGTATCTGAAGATTTTAGTACCTATTTTCATAAAATTTTTAATAGTATTTTTAAGAGAAAAAATTGGATAATGTGTCAGGAAAAAATACTTGTAAATTTAATATTGTCATCAGATTTGTTAACGAACAGATATGTACAGTTGCATATGTTATGCAGTGTTACATAAAAAGTATCTTCTTTGTCTATATTTAGTTATTAAATAAATATGTGTTATTATTTATTTAGTAATATGTTAAGCAGGACAGTCATGAAAGTGAAAATTGTTTAAAATGTCATTAATGAAGTTGTTTCTTTCTTGTGGGCAAGCATTTAAAATTTATTATAAGTTACATTAAAAGTATTTTCTTAAAATTATTCTCTACATTACTGATTTTATCATTTAAATTATCTGTTTCTCTACTTTATCTCAAGTTGCTTTAATTCTCTTGGAAATTCTTTTACTTTTATTAACTGTTTTAATATGTTTATTGTAAGAGTATTCCTTTTTATTTTGTTTAAGAATTCGTAATGAGTTATATGAATTATTTAAATGCATGAGAGACTGAAGCAAACATGTTTAATGGAATTATTATTGACATTGCTTTAAAAAGTCAAGTGATAAAAAATATAATTTCGTACTAGTTTCATGTTATAAATATGAATCGAAGTCACAAAATATATTTTTTCTGTTGGAAGTTGATTTTCCCTCATAAAATTTCAACTGAATGAATAAGCTTAAATGGATTCATTTCGATTACTCTATTAGTTATATAAAATCTATTTGATACGTAACGTTTCATATTTCATTACACTTCAAAACCTTTATATTGATTTCTTCATAAAGATGGCGTGTTTTCATGGTGGCTTGAACATTTACTCGTGATTAACTTTATGTAACTTCCGAAGAAGCTCCAAAACTTTGAAGCTAGAGTTATTATCAAACGATTTCACATTTAATAGACCATAAATTTTGCAGCATCCTCTTTAATATTTTATCTCAAAATTTAAATTTAGCGCCGAGCATTCATTGGAAAGACAATTTTCAGTCATGTAGAAGATATACGCGAAAATAATTATAAGTTAAAGAAAATTTGGATAGTTACAGAAATTTTTAAATATAGTAAACAACTTTTAAATATTATGGTATCCAACCACGTTCAAAACCGTTATTTTGCAAAAACGCACAAGTGAAATGTTTTTGAATATTTAGTGCCATTTATATTATAATGATCGTATAAAATTGCATTAATATTATAACAATAAAAATTTATTTAAATTACCTAGAATTACATATTTTCAAAACATTTTCCTTTTTCGGAAAATACTTCTATAATAATTATATTTTGCTTAAATACGTATAGCTCAAGCCTATGTACACAGAGCTTGAATTAAGAATTTTGAAGTACATAACTTTGAAGTGGATTTATCCACATTTTATTAAGTCAGAGTGAAAAAATTCTTTTGAAAAACACCAATAATTTATTTCAATTGGTAGCAACTCCGAAAATAATGCGGGATTTTTTTTTAAAAACTAGTCCAGGCTTTCTGGAGAAATTTTAACTATATAGCAAAATATTTTTTTCAGAAGCATTTTTTTTTGAAAAAGAGAATGTTTTGAAAGTAGGTAATTTTAAGTTCATTTTTTGCCAAAATATTGTACATAAATATTTTTACTTAATGATATTCATAAAAAGTATTATACTTTTATTGTTTATCTAATTAAAGTGGCACCAAATATTATTTAAGAAAAATACTCGTTCGTTTGCATTTACAAAATCACGGTTCCGTACTTAGTCAAAAAATCAATATAAGGGATCGAATCCAGTAATTGAAAATTGTTCGTGCACTATATTCCATTTTATTAATAAACTAGCTGACCGGCACGCGTTGCTGTGGCTTTGTTTTAATACGTTAGTTCAATGTTATCCTAAGCTATTCAGTGCAGTCAAATTAGTCTTCGTTTATAATTTTTTTGGGGGGGGGGTGTTGAAATAAAGTATAAAACAACCAATTATTTTAATTTTGCATTTCAGTCATCTCCTATGTGAGTGTAGCATAATCCATGAATTACTAACGAAGTCTTTAAGTAACAACATATGAAGATTTAATTTATAAATGTGGTGAATAACGTTGATTCTTTGCAATTTTTAAAATTATTTTTATCATTTTAAAGTATAGCAACAAATATTTTTATACAACTAATCACTAATTGGTGCACAATATTTTTCGGTAACCCGTATTTTGCTAACTCAAATAGATTCAATGGTTTCCGCACACGTGATCATGAACATCTAGTTGCCCATTCGAGAAACATGGATTTTCTAAGTTGAAGTATCAAATGAATATTGTTCGGTTTCAGAATTATTTATGGTAATCGCGAAAGCCAAACGAATCGGGAATTGAAGCCTTTTGAATGGTATTAGAGATTCTGACGGTATCAGTGGAATACGTTAGTTCCTGGAAGCTAGTTCCTAAGAAGTTCCTGGTATAATTCTTTTGATGATCAAACGTGCACCGTTGCATTATCTAGGTGAATTTAAGTAACGTAGATAATAACCAGGATACGAACCGAAGATTATGTGATGACATTTCTGTTACATCCAGAGAATTCAAAAATTCGGTTGGAAAATTTACGGTTTTGTTTTTAACAATAGTGTCGATTGGTTTAAAAGGCGTTTGATCAACTGGCAACAATCCTGGGTCTGGAAGTTCATTTCATCAAAATATCAACATTTTTTCTGATTAAGTAACATCATTACAGAGGATAATTATGAAGATAATTATACGGTATATCCGGAAAAACACTCTCAATCAGTTCCTTTTTGCCTAAAGAACATTACAGAAATCGTCTGGGTATTTCATGCATTATGCATTGGGATGAAGTTCTACTTCCCCGTTTCCGATATTCAGTAGTTGGTTAGGAAATATTGCTCAGATTGATACTCTTGCAAATGTACTCGCGTAATTATGGTCAGTCGAAGTGTTTCCACGGTTCGCCATCAAAACGATTGTTTTAAACAGGCGTTAATATTGCGAGAAAAAGTAGAGCGTGTAATGGCTATTAATACCTGTCGGAAATCACCAGATAGTAATACAACAGCAACACCTAATATTCTCTCGTTGCCTTTTCAATCTTGCAAAGCTCTGTGTAATGCTTTGAGTGAATGTTTATGGTTCAAGTTGCACTTATCACTGACCATGACTGAATTCATTTGCAATACTGTAGCCAATCCAATCTTTTTTTTTCAATGGTACACATTGCATTTTGTATTTTATGAATGTCCAATGGCAGCTGATGCGGAATGTGCAGTTTTTCTGCCATCTAAAACAGTGACAACAATTCCCGACGATACAATTTACTATTACAATCATATTTTTGCACGACTGCACCTGAAATTTTAGTTGCTACAGGGAATGAAAATCCAGAGGTGGAACTCGAACACAAAGCCATTTGACCTCATTCCATCAATATCCAGAAAATTTACGGAAGCTTTTGAAATCCGTATCCAGATTTTCGCTTCCACACCGAGAAGTACTCGGTGCCTACTTTCGACGCCCTTGCTCCTTAAGGGGACGGTGGACCTTTGAAATTAATTTCTTAAATTGTTATCTTAATTAGCTGAAATTGGAATCAATATAGTAGATAATCACTATAATTCACAATTTAAATATTTTTTTTAAAAAAAAATAAATTATAATTTGATTTTTCAAAAACTTTTTAATTTTTTAAAACTTTTTTTAAAAATGCTCGTTGCACGTTAGTTTTTAAGATATTTTCTTAATTTTTGTTTTATATGTATATGAACTATAACTAAATATATCTGTGCATGGATTTTAAATTCAGAATAAAATTTGATGAAAAAAGATACATTTTCTATACTATATGAAATATTTCACCAATTATTACACATTCAAGTTAATCAAACAACGTAAAATATAATCCATTAAATTTTTAACAAAACCAATGCACAAATTTGTGAATTATATCATTTTTTATATCTTGTGAAAATTTTAAAGAGATACGATGAAATATGAAACGCAAGGAGCATTTTACGTAATCATGAAAAGAGAAAATTCACGAACTGAGAAAAACACATTTTAAACATTTATTTGTGTAATATGAAATAATAAAACAAAATTTTACATAATTACTTACCCTTACATGAAAATCAAACATATAAGAGATTATTACAGTAGAAATCTAATAAATATTTTAAAATTTATTATATTTAGTTATAAATTGAATAATTCAAGTTATAGCATCCGCAAAGCTGATATTTATAAAAAAAAACATAGCGTGGCAAGACATTCACTTATAATTTACCAGCACAATATGATAATCCTTCAGATTTTATATTTTCGTTTTCTATTGTATTAGAGATTTTTCGCTTCTTAATTATTTTGTCTTTTGCAGTTTGAAAAGTTTTAATTCTACTTTTGCTTTAATCGGCGGTCATCTCTCATTTCACTAATTTGAATCGAGGGTATGGAAGTATTTTGATGCACGTTTCTCAAGGTAAATAGGGATCCAAAATTAAACTCACTGCTGTTACAACATATATTTCTAATCTTTTCTTTGATTGGAAACTTTCTTTTTGGCAGTGACTCCAGATAACACTGTGCAAACATTCATTTGCATTTTGACTTTTACCTGAAAGTACACCGGGACAATATCTCGTTGCTTGCTAATCTCTGGTACACAGGGAGAATCTTCGCAACAACCTCCTCAGGTAATTTTGTCTTCATAACTGAATGACTTTGAGGGGATTCTCCATTCGCCAAAGCTCTTTTATAAAAACACCAAGAAAGTTTGCCATCAGGACATTTGTTGTGTTATATCTGCCCCAATTGCAATGTAAGATTTATAGTATTACACCATTTTTCTGTGTGTATATGCAGTGGTGACCAAAATCGTGGACACTTTTTAAAAGTGTTATGCTTTTCAAGTTTGTATGCTTATATAAAACGTTGCGTTAAGCAACGTGTGAAGTCTTTTATATCACTTTAAAGAAAATTTAATACTAAAGTCAATGCAAAAAATACAGATTAAATATTTGCAACGCAAAAAAATTATGCTGCAATAACTGTCGATATACATTAGATATACTGATGATAGCAACTAGCTATCAGTGATTAGTGGGGTAGCTTTTATTTTTTATTACAGCTTCACATATATCCTTTATTGAGCAGAAAATAGTTATAAACTCTTCCTTTGTTATTACATGATGCCAGGAAACAATTATATTCTCAGTCAGTTCCATTTTATTCATAGCTACATCATTCGGGCTAGAGTTTTCAAACGCTGCCACAAGTCTTTCATAAGATTAAGGTCAGGTCTGTTTCCTGGCCAAGACAACAATGATATTTAGTCCAAAAGCAATGGCATCAAATAAGTAGATTGTACACCTAAAAAAAGATTTATGACGAGGAAGTGCTCTTTCCTATGTTAAAATTGCAAGACAGATGGGTGGTTCGGTGAATATATCTGGAGGAAAAGGCCGAGGTAAAAGGAGAAGGTCGAAAAAGGGGCACCACATCTGTTAGTGACAGAAGAAAAAATAAATGCTTAATCTCAGAGATAAAGTTATTTAATGGACAGCCATCAGAAGTGATCTGATTAATGCTGGTGTTTCTGCCAGTTCAAACTCAATCTGGAGTAGATTGGCAAATGCAAGACTGAAAGGTAGATTTCCAAGAAAAAGCCTTATCTCAATTTACAGCAACGCTAAAAGGGTCTACAGTGGGCAATATAACGCAATAATTGGACAAATGATTTGTGGTCAGAAGTTACAGGGCGCTCCGAAAAGACCAGACAAACAATTTCTTAAACAACTTTATAAAAAATTAAGAAATTAACAAAATATAACAAATAATAATACGAGTACACTCGTACTAATAAAAAAAAATTAATTGGTTTCAAAGTGAACGCACATGCAGAAATTTTCAACAATGAGCCTCAAGTCTTTTATCACTAATCTATTCCATACCCGCAGAAACAATTGCTTTAGAGAGTCTAAAGTTTTGTATGGTTTAGTGCAGCCTCTGGAGTCAAAAATGAACCATACACTGTAGTCCATGAGATTGAGAATCGGCGAGTGGTATAGCTATTCTGCACATGATATTATGTCTGGAAAATTTGCCTAGCCCATTCTTGTACCTTTTGGCCTTGTGATCTGGTGCAAAGTCTTGTTGAAACGTCCACTTTGCATTTCCGAAATGCTTTTGGGCCCACGTAAGTACAACAGCTTCAAGAATGTTCCTCTGGTACACTTTTTGATTGATTTTAACGCCCTCTTCCACAAAAATCAAAGGAGTTTTACCACTTGCGCAAATTCCACCCCAGACCATGACCGACTTTGGATATTGGCAATATTCAACAATTGACGAATGCTTGGAGTGTTCACATAACAGCTTCAATCTTTTTGGGAAGTTATGAACTTTTTGAACCACAAAGAGCTTCTCATCAGTGAAAAGGAATCTCTCCCATCGCTGACTTGCTGCCCGTCTCAAAAGCTTTCGGCATCTTTGGAGCCGTACGAGTTTGTTTCTTTCGTTGAGGAGCTGAATTTTTGCTTGTAAGGCTTCAGTCCAAGCTCCGTTTTTGCAACTTGTCTCACTGATCTGACACATATTCTCATGTCACGAGCGATTTTCTCATGGAAACCATCGGAGTCCTCTGGACTCACTTTTCGATGGCCTTAAGATTTATTGAATTGTTTATAGTGCGTTTTCGCCCACTTCCTGGATGTCGACAAAAATTGCCAAGCTCTTTGAAACGGCAAATTGCATCATTGTTTGCCGAGGTACAATAAGCAAATGAACGACTTCACGCTTTCGTTTCCTTTGCTGAAAAAACTCTAAAATAGCAGACCTTTTGCTCGACATTATCAAAAACACATAAATTAAAATACAAACTAAGAAATGTATTAAAAATATTTTATTATTAAAGTGGTTGATAAAGAAACATGAAAATACCAATTAAAAGGAAATATTTTAATTATTCTAAGAGGCAGGAAATTTGTTCGAGTTTTTTTTTTTTTTTTTGCCGCACCCTGTATATGGAGAGCTGAAACTAAGATATTGTTATTTGTTAGTAATTGCCGAAAATATGTAAGACGTAGAATAGGAGAAACGTTATACCCAGACTGCATCCAAGCAACTGTGAAGGAAGCACATAGTTTTATAATTTGGCCACGCATATCGGCAGATGGTATAGGTCGTCTTCATATCACCGATGGGGCATGGAATGTCAGAAAATACATTGACACCATTCTGGAAGCCAAACTTCTACATTTCATCAGGCATCTATTTACCAAAAATGCTTCATTTATTTTTCAGTTAGATTCAGCTCTTTTCTATACTGTAAATTAATCGAAAGATTGATATCGTTCTAATATTATTGAGTTGTTGTCCTGGCCAGGAAGCGCAGTCCTGACCTCAATCTTATATCAAACTTGTGGCACCGTTTGACCATCAGTAACAGATGGGGTGCGCCTTTTTTGGCCTTCTGCTGCTTTATTTTTAATTAAATTTATCTCCTGACATCTTAAATAAAACTTTCAGTTTCCAGATGTAGTCAATGAAGCACTCACCTAACTTGCAATTTTAACATAGGAAAGGCAATTTTCTCGTTAAAAAATCTCTTTCTAGGTGTCCAATCGAATATTTTACTTTATTTCGCTGCTTTTTGGCTAAATATTATTGTTGTCTTGGTTAGGAAACAATCCTGATGTCAATGTTATCGAAAACTTGTAGCACCGTTTGAAAAATCTTGCCCAAATGAGGTACCTATGAAATAAAAATGAGCTAATTGAGGATACAATTGTTTCCTGGCATTATGTAATAACAAATGAAAACATTCAAAATACTTTCAGCTCAATGAAACATTGATGTGAAGCTGTAAAAAAAATGAAGCCTAACCTACTAAGCACTGATCATTCATTGCTATCATCAGTATCTAACGTATATATATATAGTTTTTGAAGTATACTATTTTGCATGGCAAATGTTTGAATTTTATTTTTTTGATTGAATTTAGCATTAAATTATCTTTAAATTGATATAAAAGACTTTGAATTTTGTGTAACGTAACATTTTCTATAAGCATACAAACTTGAAAAATGTAACAATTTAAAAAAGTTTCCTGAATTTTGGCTACCAATGTATATATGAACGCACACACACAAAATCCTAAGCTATTTAAAGATTCAAACATGAAATATTGTGTAAGTATGAGATAAATTCTTTTAAGATTTATGAAACATTCTTTATATAACATCCATAATTTACTTATAAAACACAAACACACACATTTAGAGTTTCTTATGATCTACAATCATAGAATAAAAAAAAGAATGTGAAAATTTTAAAATTAAAAATTAAAATTAAAATCTTCCAATTCCGCATTCTGTAAAAAAAAATATATGAGTTTTTTTGGAACATTTTGGGAGAAAAAACTGACCACATGAGAGGTTAATGTTAAAAATGCAGTATTTTTAATTCTGTTTTTATAATGGAACGATTTAAAATGATATAAATTGTCTATTTCAAAGAATTTAAGTAATTTTTTATATTACTTTAGCAAAATTATCTAAAAATACAATGTAACAATTATAAAAAAATTGGAGGTGTTATCAAACATTAATTAAAAGCATTAATTTATTTTTTTTTAAATTTCGAATCAACAAGTTTATTATTTAAGGGGAATGTAATTGAACATGCACTTTTTATGAACTAACCATATTTTTTGAATTTTAATTTTGATAGTTGGATATTGTAGCATTAAATAATAGGAAATTTGTTGATTGTAATATTTCATTTGTTTTTAGATATTAAATATTGAAAGAGCCGTTTTGTGGATATTGTAGTAAAACGAAAGAAAGATATATTTCGTCCTACTGAAAGAAAATATTTTTACCAGACATCCTAAATAAACATTCAGGAATTGGAATCACACTCAAGTATCAATAAATTTAAGTTAGATATGATTCAATATAACAAAGATACAGAAAAAAGAATCTATACTGTTCTTTGATTTTGATTTATTTATGTTCAAGTGGCCAGCGCACTCTAAGATACATTCTTCGATCCTTTTTCTTTAAGTTTCTGTATCTTCTGAAAAACATGCTCGTATGAAGGATAGGGTTTTTGTTGGATTTGGGAGTCATCAATTTCTTATAAGCGTGTTTTTATTTATAGAGTGTGAGTGTATTTTTCTATTTTATATATTTTATATAAATCGGAAAAGGAAAAACACACACAGTCGACGTATAAATGAATGAAAAAAATGGATGTCACTCCTGAATTCCACGTACTATAGTAGTTTTATCACGTATCAAACGTAACTTCAGATTTTTCTTCCATTTTATTTATGTTCGTTTATTCTGAATGGGTATGCATTCCGCAGTTGTCCATCTTTTTTTTACCAGCCGATAAAGACGAATGGTTTTCTTGAAGAAAAAAGGAAAAAGTTTATGTTTTTCTTTCGAACAGTGATTCCCAGAATACGCGATCATGAACATAAAATTCCAAATGTGAAATAGTCTCATAGAAGAGAACGTCATGTCTTTGACTAAAGGTTCAACTTTTACAAAATAGATCCATAACATTGGAAAGATACAGCAAATTTCTTTTCAAAGTTCTTCTGTGCTAGGTTCGTAAAGCGGATATTTTAGATCAATTTTATGTTTCAAGAAATGAAATAGTGTTTTAACGTTTCCCATTTCTTAAAAAAAAAATTCCAAGTACTTACAGTCTACAAAATCCATTTCAATCTCCTGGATTCCACATAATACACTTGTTCTAGTTTTCCTCGACGATATGGAACATAACTTTGATGAATAAATCAAAGTTTCAGAGTATTACTGGAACAAGATTTGACCACGAGATGCCGTATATATTTTTATCAAGAATGTAGCGTCATAAAAGTTTGAAAAATCAACGCAATTGCATTTTTATTACCAACACTCCCATACATGAAACTTTAAATAAGTAAAGCTTCAGAATCATTGTAATTTATCTTGATTTAATGAGTTTTCATACGAAAATAGTAAGACTACGCATGCATTTTGATTTCATTAACTATTATTCAAATTCCTGATATTTTTGTTTTTCATAAAAGAATTTCTAAAAACAACTCATTTGAGTTACCTTTATAAATTTTAGATCTAAGAATAATAGTTTACTAAAATGTTCACAATACGTACATAAATGAACGAATAAATACGATTCATTGGCTCAGGAATGCAACGATATATGTGAAGAGTTCATCTTTAAGGAGAAGTAATGAAAAAAATTGTCGATAAATTAAATGTTGAAATGTTAATTATGAAAGGTTTATAATTAATTTAGGAATAATAAATTGTGTCATTAGTCGCTGTCATACGACAGATATAGTTAATAATTAAATACAACACTCCTCCGTGCAAAATTTATCGTACGATGTAGTATTAATCTAGTTACGTGTAATTCTAGAACAATGCACTGAGTTATAGTTTGCATAATTACCAATTATCTATATTATTTTACCAACATACCTTAGCAATTAATATTTACAGTTATTCTTATTAACTTGAAATTTTACGATGGAGTATATATTGGAATGTATTAATCAAAACTTAAACTATATTCACTAACTAAGTAAACTAAATCACGGAAAATATATTTGCAAAGTAAGATAATTTAAGAAAGAACTCTCATGAGGTTTTTTGAACTAGCAAAATAATAAGAAATAAAAGAATATCGGAACTATAAAAAGACAATTAATTTAATTAAATGGAGTCTTAATAAAAATTACTTTTTTCTTTTGTAACTATAATTTCTAAAATTCATTGTGTTACGGGTTCTATTTGGGCTTATACTAATCCACTAGAAGAAAATACCCTTTTTAAGTGTAATATTAGTTTAAAAACCGCTTTCCACAGAGATGACGTTTTATGCAAATGCAACTTATATTTAAGCATCAGGCGTTGAGTAGTCGGAGTAATGCTTAAGTGTTAATCGTAAGCCGAAATCTAAGTATTAGTGACTAGAGATCACGTATCGTAAGATTAAAAATAAATGAATCCACCTGAATAGTGTAAGGTTTCAACTTTATGATTGGACAAGCTATCAGGCGGAAAGCTGGATCATACAAAGATATTTACGACATATAAATACCTTTAATAATTTCATTATATAAAGTCGGGTTCAGATTTCTTGTTGCTTCACGAATTTCAGCATAAAAAAAGAAGATTCTTTAAGTGTTAAATGTTGAAACAAATTAGATATATATATATATATATATATATATTCTAAGAACATGTGTATGCTTCTTTCTCGAACCCTCCTACACCTGTGACCTCCGGGTCACGACAATTGCGTCATTTAAATGTAATAAAATCTAAATGAAGTTATAATGCTTTTTCAAAAGATACATCAAATTATCAAAACTATATTCAAATATTGAATTTCTTATTGTTAATGAATTATGACAATCAAATACCTCCTAAAATCTCACATAACGTTTTATGTATATTATGATTATAACTACACTGAACTAGGGATACGTACCTAGTAACAACTTGGGCTTCCTCTGACCCAGATGACAATTGCCACACATCGAGGCATAGATTCAATACGTTTCTGGGAATGTTTCCACGGGAATGACTTGCCAAATATCGGCTAAAGGTGCCGATAATTCAATAAGGTTCGTTGTTGCTGTGCAATAGCCTTTCACACCTTGTTTTAAATATCCAAATGATGCTCAATAATATTTAAGTGTGGGCTTCTAGGTGACCAATTTATGGCAGAAAAGTCAGAGAAATGCTCATCCAACCAGCTATTAGCCAACAGAGATTTGTGAGGGGTACAGTTGCCTTGCTGGAAAACTCCATTACCATGCTGATAACAGAACAGCATAAACGGATGGAGGTAATCACCAAGCAACACTACGTACCGAATTCCATTGAGGGATGTTGGTACGTGCACTTAAGATCCCAAACAGTGCCACAAAAAAAAAACCCCAGGCTATGATTAAGTCACCATGCCCTAGAACAGTTCTAACCTGGCATTCAGGATCCATGGCTTCATGATCCTGACACCATATTATCAGCCTCTGTTGGAGTTAAGTAGTCGAAATAGAGACTCATCATTCCATGCTACTCGTTTCCAGTACTCTACACTCAAGTCTCTTTACTCTGTCCCAGGCAAGACGTGAAGCCCAATGTCGAGTATTGAGTAATGGTAATCTCGTACGCCGAAGACTCCCGAAGCCAATACGGTAAAGCGAGCGTTGCACAGTCTGTTTACTGACTGTACAACTGGCACTGGATGGTAATTTGAGTCAATATTTGGCTTTATTGGCTCCATACTATACGCCTGAGCCATCTCTCACCAAGCACTGTCAAGGCTAATTGTCTTTTGCAATTTCTTCGAACGTGAGTTTTGTGTCCATGTTCCAGTTATTCTTTGAATATTGACATTGTCGACCTTTGAATATCCTAGCTGTCTGACAATTTCAGAAATTGAATGGTCCATGCGTTGCGCACCTACGATTTGTCCGTGATAGAAGGTGTCTAAATTAGGCAGTTTACCCATACTGTCAATTCCAATTAATTCAGAACAACCATAGTACGTGTTATACATGCAGTTACCACAGCGTCCTCATTTTCGCATAAATGAGGCGCAGCGCTACAGAATGTATATATATATATATATATATATGTATGTATATGTGTGTGTATATATATAGCCCTTGCTATTCTTAATCCAGTGGCACTCCAGTGTATTTATCTAATGTTATGGATTTTTTTATTTGTATTTACTAGCCATTGCCCATTTACCTAGGTGGGTATTTCATAACATTGTATCACTATACTTTACATTTATAAAGTTATTTAATACATATTGGTAGTATTAATCGTTCGATTTTATTCAAAAACATTTTATATCCCCCTCTTAAGTGAAATACAGGAAGATTTCTGCAACGAGTATTTTGATCAATAACACCACTATATTCTTTTGAGAGTCAATTTTCGTAATTTCAGCTTTTAACGAATCTCTGATCAACGCAAGGAACATGCTTACAAAATTTATTATTTTTATATCTAATAGTTCAAAGACAGTATTTTTTTTTCCAATAACGTACTTTCACGAAACATTATTCGGTAGTCGATTTCTGAACAATCTTCTCATAACAGATATATTCCCAAACAAAATAAACATGCGTGTGTGTGTCTCCCGACAAATTTTGAATTCTGTAGGACAAATAATTCCCAAAGTCTCGTTATGAATGCATGAGTGAGTCGTTCCTCTCTCTATATATATGAAAATAAGCTTGTTACAAATAATTCTTTCATTTTGCATTGAAATTAGAAACAAAACTATTTTATTTACTGATATAATTAATGAGTGGACATAATTATAAATTTTTGGGCAAGAATCTCTTTTTAATGTGAACAAATTTGCCAAGTACGTTACTTTCAAGTATATGTTTTGAACTATTAGTAACAATTATAGATAATGTCTGAAAGGTTTTTCTAATTAAATGTACAGTTCATTTTTTTTCAGTTTGTTAATAAATGTTAATCTTAGTCATTTACATTAAATATTTCTATAATTACTTGAATTAATTATAAAATACTTGAATTAAGTAATTTAAAGAATAATAATTTTAAAAAAGTAAAATATATAATATATATAAAAGTAGTTAGAATGTTTTATTTTCTTACATCCGCTTGCCTTACAACTATAGTATGAATAGGTATTAAAAAGGATTTTTTGTTTTAAAAGAATATGTCTTTGTAATGTACCACAAGTATGAAATCTATGTTTGTTTTTTAAAAATTAATATCATTTATTATATTTGTGTTTTAATACAATTATTTAATCTTATAGATAAAATTGAGAGTTTTTTCTTTTTATTTGAATAACAGTGTAGCCTGAGGTAAAATGATAAAATAATTGTATTACATGTACTATGCAGGATAAGTTTGAAGATAATAACTCTATTCCCGATTTATTACATTGTGATACTTAGAAAACAAAGGGAATACGAACGGAAGTTTTTTTTTAAATAATTACTTTTATTTGACGTCACATTTTATTTACTTTGAAGAATGTATTCTTGTCACTCTTTTAAGAAAAGCAATTGTAAAATTTTTTATTCATATCTAAGAGCAATTATATTTATGTATGCATTCTAGAAATTATTTATTCCGAAACTTAAAAAAGGGAAAAAAATGCTTCCAGTTACTTATAAGCAATAAGTCTTACAAAATTTATTTGAGATTTTAAGTTCAATTCAAACATATTAAATTATTTATGATTAAAAAATTTATAAATAATTTTTTAAAAATTGTAATTTTTAGAAAAATTAAATTTTTTTTCAATTTATTAATAGTTGTTTGATGAGGTACAATTTTTTTCATTAGGGAAATTAATTGCAATTTGTATGAAACTGGAATTGATAAAAATAATCTCAAGTGAAATTAAAAGCAGAAAAAAAAAACGTTTTCCTTGCCGAGTAATTACTTTTCATTTCACTTTCTAGTCGACAGAATTATTTATAATTTTGCATTTAATTTAGTTCATAAAAAATTATTAATTGAATCAGATCATATAGATAACAATTTCTCTGCTCTAATGATGTTTGCTAGTAGTTTGTTCATTTTTTTCTCTTTTAATTAACAAGTTTTGCAATTTTTTACAGTTTAACTAAAAATAAATCAGTTTTATGTCACTTAAAAAGGAAATAAAAAAATATTTTAACATATTTCGTCTTCCAGACTTTTTTATAAATACATATCAAGCAATATAATAAAACAAAAACTCTAACGTTTTTTCCTACACAAGATTATTTCATTTTCAATAAACAAGAAAAAAAAATTGGATTAAAATCTATCACATTCTGTTTAATACCGTATTACTTTTTCTCACGTTAAATACCAATTAGGAATTAATATTACTTGTGAAAAAATGCGTCAAGTAGTGATATAATAAGAAAAGTCTTATTTAATTAAACTTTGCTTTTCAATTAAGCTTAATGAAGCAACCATAAAATGCTTCTAATTTTTTGTGATAATTTTAACACCTTCTATATTTTGAGGAACGACTAAAGTTTCTTTTTTTTAAAAAAATTCACATTAAAAATCGATTAGCCCAAAAATTTGTCATCGATTTGGCGGACGTTAAAAAGTATTTTTTCCCTTTTTTTTGAAACTTGAATCTTTCACCAAGAATGTGAAATTGATCTCCACGTTTTCTCTCTCGCTCTCTTTAGATTTCTTAGATTTTCAACTCTTTATTTTGTTCATTGAATTAAAATTTCGACTTAATATAAGAAACCATTGTGTGAAGGGAGGAGCAGTGAATCACATACAAGACAGAAATATTTTAAATCAAATTTAATGATTAAAACTTAATTCAGATTTTTATTATGAGAAATAGTTTGCTTAGCTTAACTTAAAATGCTAAAATGGGATTTAAAAGAGAGAAAGAAAACTAAAGTGGATGAATTTTTTTTGAACCTATATATAATAAAAGTATTTGAGAGTATAAGCACGAGTTCAAGATTTATAGATTCATTCCAAATGTGCTTTTATAACTATTTAAAATGACTAGCTGCAATTTCATGCAAATTTAAATACATATTCTAACATGTAAAAGTTGCATATGTAAATGATATTAATTTTTTATAGTAATAGAAATTAAAAACACATTTCTCTCATATTTTTTTGTAATGTAAATTATCAATTATAAAATTACACGAGTTCAATCGTTGAAAGCAATAAATTTTGCATATTTATAAAGAGAATTTTTGGCATATGTATGCATTAGAATGCATCTCAAAAACCCATATCCATTTCTTTTTCTCTTAATTAAAACTCGAAAAAAGTGAAATATTTCAATACCCTATATCTGTCTATTTAGGACAGTAAGTCAAAAATTACTTATAGTTTTCATTCTGCACTTCATTAAACAAATATAGGTGTACAACATGTATGTTATGTTTCGATATAGTCTTCCTCTTGAGTAATGCACTTGGTCCAATGAGCCACATGCTTCTTTACGCATTCCTGGTGGAAGATTTTCAGTTTATGGTGAAACCTATTTTGCCCAGTATCCTGAACATGATTGCTTCAAACAAATGTCTCAAAGCTCAACCTGTTAATTGCTGTGATAAACTTTAGTGGAACCAATCGTACACATACTACGGAGAGTTGTGGATAATTCGATAGGCAGAAGCGTGACCGACGCTTAAAGAAGACGCGACATTATTTGTGGTAACTCGCTCATATATGATGTAGCTACCTCTTGAGCTTGCTGAATGTTGTCGTCAGTGGCTGATGTTGACAGTTGCCCAGATCCTCCTATTCGCGCTACGCTTTTTTGGCTTTTTTTTTAAATGTGTGTTTTAAAAAAATGTTTTTACGAGAGAAAGGCATTTTCCCGTCTTGTTACTAAAATCTCTGGTGAATTTAAACACCTTTTCACCTCAGAAATCTGATGATTCCTCACTGCTCTTCTTTGGTGGAGTCTGATATTAGAGTTCGAAAGCTTTCGTTCTTTTAGCTAGATGGCAATGGAAACAATCGTGTTAAAATATTGCTCAAGTAAACACAGAAGTGCTAAATAAATTCTTGAATATACAGCTGCTCCCTATTTTTGTTTAATAAAGTTATAGAGCGAAAAGTCTGAGTAATTTTTTAACTTACCTTTGTATGAATAGTTACAAATAACATTTACTTTATCATATGGACTTTCCGATGTGACTGTATAGATGTCGAAATACTTTCCATTTTTAGCGTCTATTTTTAAAGGATGATATTATTATGTTAATTAAATTATAAGAAACTTAAAACATTTATAATTTTTAAAGTATTCACATAGTAAAAGTTTTGATCGAATAAATTTCATTCTATGTAACAAAAAACTTGTGTGTCTACAAATAAGAGAGTATAGTGTAGTTCATTCACAAATATATGTTGTTCATATCGTAGCTGGTTTTAAAATAATGTTGTATAGTTTAAATCTGTCAAATATTATGCATCAGATAGTGATTTTTAATGCCAAAACATTTTCAAAATATTCTTAGTTTTCTCCTTTTATGATGAATGTTATTTTACTTAATATATGCGCGTTAATTTTGAAGGATTTTAATTGTTCTGAAGTTCCATTATCGAAAAATCTGTATTAATATTATACTATGATTATTATATATATGTAAATATCTTAAGGGAAGTATGAACAGTATGCTTTTATTTAATATTTAATGAATGTTAGTCAGTAATCGCAAGCAAAAAGAAAATAAATATTACATAATGATCATGTTTTAAAAGATGTATATTTAAATATTTTTTTTCTATTTTTAATGAAGCTATTGTGAGAAAGAAAATAAAAAGCTTAAGATAAAATTTACTTTAATTTTGAAAGCAATTTAATCACTTATCTTAATGAAGCTATTATAAAAATTTTATTGTCAAAACAAAAGTATACTTGAAATTGAAAGCTATTATTAATTTAATCTCGGAGAAACTAAAGAGTACTTATTAAACCACTCTCTTACGAAAGATAAGAACTATTTTACATTTATAAAAGCACTAATCAAATGAGCTTTTAATTTGTTGGAATCAAATTAATATTTGCGAAGAAAAAAGTTTTGCTTAAGGATATGCAAATGCTTTAATTAAAAATGTTATTTAATTAATCGCATATTTGTTTGTCCATAACTAAAACTGTGCTTCTTTCTTTTTTTTTCTAAAGTAACAATAAAAGCATTCCTGATCTTCTGCTCTTCCTTAGAAGTAGTTATAAATTTAATGATCGTCTTATTTTGTTTGCAACATAAAAGCAAACGATTGAGTAAATAATGAGTGTTCTGATAAAAATAATTGTTTCTGGTTTTCATAATTGGAAACTATTATTTTTAAATTTTAAGGAGGATGGTTATAAAAATGTGCTGCATTGTTTAAAAATATTTCGAAAGATAACATTGTAAATATAAGTGTTTGTTTTAGGTGGAATAGTTTTTAAAATAGCTACGAGAAAAATAAGAAAATGCTAAAATACCGCAATATTTTGAACAATAGTATGTTTTTAGCCGAATATGTGTCAATTTAATGGGCATAATAAACGTCATTGACATCCCACCTAGTAAGGTGGTTATGACATTCGCCTTGCAATTAAGTGGGCTCGGGTTCAAATCCCGAATAAGGTATAGATGTATCTTCAGGAAAAGAAGTCGTACTTTGGCCTGAAATCGATTCCCGCCTTGAATGGAATGTAGCGCACCAATTCTGTGTTCTATGATCGATTCATAGTTTGTAATATAAGTCTGTATTCTTCTCTGTTTGTATTCTATGTTTCTGTTCTTCTATCTTCCATATGTATTCCAGTATAAAACACATGATAACAATAATATTGTTATTATCTTAGAAGAATGCCTCATAGATGAGTACGTTTTTTCTTCGTAATTTTTTTCAATACCCGAGAAGTTTTTAATGAAGTATTTGTTTTTTTTATTGCTTTTATCCTATACTGCGGTGAAAACTCTGAACACTACGTGCATTAATTTATTATGTAACATTTTAAAAAATTGTCGAATATATCCATACAATGATCATTTTTTTGCACAATACATTAAATGCACATGCTCCTATGAATGTTTCACATGTTATAGAGTGACTCCGGTTGCATAGTTGTAATTGTGAACTCGTGTTGTTATTGTTGCTAATGCCATCTGTCTGAAGTAGTCCGATCGAGGCCCACGAAATTCATCAGGGCATCGGGTTAGATTGTACGCCTGTCGTTAGCTGTAGCTTTGAGCACCATGCATATGATAATACAATTTGGTTGGGTTCCACGCCAATTTCAAGGGAAATCACCCTAGGAGTGGTCAAGGGCCTCCGACCTCTCTTCCCCTTCTACCAACCTTACGAGGGACTTGCGGCTCGACGGGTATTTAGAGTACCCCCCTGCTGCTAGGGGGGGACTATGCATTTTCAAACATCCATACCTTCTCTGGGATAGGAACCCAGGCCTTATGGAACAGTATTCAGCGTCACTGGCCCCTATACAGGATGAGCGACACTGGTTACCTGGTTTGTCGATTGGCAGTTTCAAGTCCTATTGTCACTGAAGGTCCGCCATGTAAAAGGGGTTGTTGCATGATATGTCTGTCATGACTCAAAGTCTTTCAATCGGAGTGGTGTGGAAATTAGGAGAGTGGGGTAACAATTCAGACGTTCTCTTCATCACGTGATCAAGATCTGTCGCCAATAATCCTTGTGCTTCTTTCTAATGTGGTATTAATAAATATTCACAAACATGTGTTAGTGTAACAAATATTTTTATCGGATAACGTATCTATATTTGCTTGTAACAAAATCGTCCAGTGTTAAATTTTATCTTGGCGTATTTAATACATTATAGTACAAGGATGTCACTTGAATAGTATTAAACTTCATTTTCTTAGCAACGATTTGGGGAAAAGGATTCATTCTTAATCACTACCGTCAGTTGTTCTATATAGAGAAGAAGTATAACTAAATTCATCTCTCAGATAAGTTTGAGGTAATTTTAAACGTATTATAAGAAAATGCATTTAACTAATAACCAAACCAATTTAACAAAATTATTTTCAAACAATATATATTTTTGAAGTCTTAAATTTCGAGTTGCTTTTAATTATTATCTACTTAACAAGAGGGAGAATTTTTATGAATAATCTCTACCATACAATTGTTTGTTTTTTAGTGTTGTTCATAAATTCTAATTATTGCGATAAATGATACGTTTGTAGTTTTTAACATTGTCATAGACAATTTTAGAAACTTCCTTTTTTTTCCTTTCAAATCCCCAAAAATAGTTTCAAATTTAAGAAAATTGATAAATTTCTTATTTATTAAAGAAGTCGTTATATACACTGTAACCGTTATTACATCGCATTATTTACATAATTGTGTATTTAAATGTTTATTGAGAATGTATTGGTTGACACAACTGCTAAGCAATTAATTTTCGTGAACTAATATAAGGGAACTAGCCAGACAGAGTTCTATACACAGGGTCTAATACATTTTCTACGGATTGTTTGCCTAAATTTGAGGTACCATCTTTTTATCATTTCAGTTATCTAAATAATATTAACGATCGTAAAAAGAGTAATAACCCATAATTAGTACACATTAATAGAATATGTGGAATAACACACTGTTCACTAACAATATATTTTTTAAAATATTTCACTATTTAAAATACATCAGATTTATTCGACTTATTATAAGTTTTATTTTCAGAAGTTCATAAAAACTTTTGCTTGATAGATAGAACTATATGCGGCCTGCGGCCGCCTCTTGATTTAATTAGACGCACACCTGTTCGGATCGGCCCTGTTAATGAAGTTTAATTTGTATCGCTTTGTTACGGAGTGCTTCTTTTCTTAGAGCAAATTCAACTAAAACTATACTACGTTTTCACAAATTTATTGAAAAAAAATGCTTAGAAGTCTCCCACCTAAAATAAAATCTTTATTACTGTGTTTTGAAGTATGAGTGGGATAGTTTTAATATTTTAACTTCGTATAGTAAATTACTTATAATTCATTTTGCTATTTTACTTCACACAAGCGTTAAACTTTTCCAATTAACATTGCATTTGGAAGAAGTTACTATTATTGTCTGATTTATCATTATTATTATTATTTTACAAATTTCTGCAAATACTATGTAAATATGAAAGTATCGATATGGGCTATTTTTAAATACAAATCGGTGATATTTTGGGCTCATCATGGGCATTACAAAATACTAAGCAAATTTTGAAGTTAGATTCAATCTGTGTTACTTTTTAATATTTAATGTCTTAAGATGGTGCAAATATTTAATAATTAAAATGATACATGTTTACACACACACACATCCTATATTATTCTAATTCCATAAAAATGTATAAGCTACATTCATTGAAAATATAAATTGAGTACGTAAATTTTATGTCACATGCTTAAAACATGATTTCATGTTTATGAGAAATTTAAAAGGTTTATTTATTTAACTTTCCGAATCAAATTTGAACTGTGCAACTTTAATTACAGCCAAATAATAGGTTAGTTTCCAGAGACACATCTCGATTCTAATTGGTCTCAGAACGTCACACCCCGTGTTCCTCTCAGAGACCAATCAGATAATGAAGATTATAATAAAGTACACGGACATATATCGCTAGGTCTGTTTTGTCTGTTCTGCCTAGTTTCCTTACCTTTAGAGATATAAATTACAATATTTGAATTCATTATCAAATATATTGAATACATATGCGTAACCTGAAACTATAATTATCATACGTATTTTGCTATGATTATTGTTAATGATTGTTAAAATACATGTCTTAATCGATTCGTCATCATATGTCTCATTAATGTGATCCTTCGGTACATTGCATGACACTGAGTAAATATGTTTGTAAATAACGCAATCAGAGAATTTTAATTTTTGTTTATATTCACCAAATAATTTTATAATGACGAAGTAAAAAGTAATTCATTAGACTATTTGACTATTAGTTAATATATTAAATTTTCAGTTAATTAATCATTTTCAGTGTTTTTTTTTTGTTATAAATTATTTGCAACAATTATTTTGCTGAATTTTTTATGCCTTTGAAAGATTAATCATTTTGAATGAAATATTGCGTTATTTATATCATTATCAATTAAATGGGTAGAATATAAATTATTATTTACCTTGTTTATTAAAAGTAATTTGAAATAAAATACAACAGAAATTTGTGAAATTCAAGTTGTGGTATTTTGAATTAAAATAGAGATAAAATATATATATGTATACTTAAAGGTTTTCAGGTATTTGCGTTTTATATGTAGACCAATTTTGACTTATTAAAAAACGTTATCAAATGCCACCATAAGCTACTAATAGCCGAAAGCTACTCTAGTGCATGTGTGTGTGTGTGTTCAAACATAATAATTATAAAAATCACAGCATTTGGCGACATATTTTAATTTGGCGAAATCGGTAGAAGTCTTGGTGTGTAAGTAACGATATGGAAATATACATAATTAGTTATTGTCTTATTCTTAAAAAAAATGTATGCAGTTTGAAAATATATCAAAAAGAAAATGGGGAAAAAATTGTTTTCTGTAACAATAGATTGCTGAGGCACTTTTTTTGGATATTAGAAACCTAGCAATATGTTATATGTCTGAAGAAATCCTGAAAAAAATACGTATTGCCTCTGGTAAAAAAATCATTCAAATAAAAAATTAAACTCTATTAAGTTAATATAAACAGTAAAATGTTAGATAATATTAAAACGCAATAAAAATATTTTTAACGCAAGTTTATTCAAATAAAGCTAACGAAATGTATGAAAGTAAATATGTCTTTTCCCCAAGATTCTGTATAAAAGGATATTTTTTTTTGTCTGACTATGAAACGAAAAGGCTGATTTTCCATTTGTTAATGATCATTAAGAATTCCAGAAATTACAAATTAAATAACAAGCACAAATTTAATACTTATTCGTAGAAACTCTAAATCATACAGTTATTCAAAAAGAACATACTTTGACGTTATACATATATTTGGCTTATGAAAATCAGCGTATTATGTATTCTGGGAGCAAATGATCAAAGAGTACATGAATGGCACTTTCAAATTTGAATGCTTAGAACCATTTCATCAAAGCATAGATTCCTAACATAAAATATGAATTCGAAAATACGATCCCATTTATACATGCAGTCCTGCCATTTTTCAAGGAATGAAATATGTATAAGCACGCATGAAAATTTTATAGCCTTTTCAAAAGAGAGTTAATGTAAAAGGATATATTTTATTTTCGAAAAGGAAAAAAAAAGCCATTAAATTCTATTTGTTTTAAACTGCATGGAATAATAAAGATGTTCTTCGTCTGGAATACAAAGCATGTGAAGATCTTGGATTACTTAACAGAAAATGTATCTCAAATACCGCGAAACACAAAGCACTTTAAAAAAAACAGTAAAATAGTAAAACCGAATTTTCTCCGTATGTTTGCTTTTGGAGTAAATCTCTTAAAAGTAATGATAGTATTCCACAGTCATATCCTAAGAAATTGAATGGATAAATTTCAAACGAAAACTATATTTTTCGGAATTCGAATATATATATTTTATAATTTTATATTTTCCCATGATTTATTTTAGATTTCCTATATTTTAAAATATAAAATATGCTTTACATCTTATTGTCTCGGTTCATGGAAGAGAAATCCCAAAGTAAAGGAATTGTTCTTTATTATCATTTGTCTTATCTCTCAAATTAAGTTGATCAATTTATCTATATTCTACAAAATACCGGACATATAAAACTTTATTTTTTGTTAAGTGATTTCCTTGAAGCCTTCAAAATAATTTAGGCTTCATTTTTAGTCGGTTTAAAACAATAACTTTTAATTTATTTAAAACTAGTAATAGAATTCTCTGCTTTACACATAGACGGCTGATTCTTATGATCTTTTTTGACAAAATTAAAAAAGTTCACAATTCCATAAATATACTATCAACTCCACCAGTGAGTCATTTATTACATTTTCGTGCCCTCCTATTGCTGACACTTTGTTTTCCCTCATTAATAACAAAATGGGGCATAATATAAATGCGGCACAAACATGTTAGGATATAAGAAAAAGAAAATAGTGCGTAAATGACCGTAATTTTCTTAATAATTGCTAATTTATTATGATAATATTAGTGTATTCTTTAAAAAGTGCCTGAAACATTATTTTTCCAAAACATTAACTGCACAAAAAAAGAATGAGACTAACGTGTATAGATATATGTCTAAGACACACATGGTGCACCCTGCGTATCTCGCTAAATGATGGATGACTGAAGAAGGGCTTTTCAGTTATTTCTGAGTAGGTATTGAGAAGCCAGTTAACTAATAGGGACCATAGAACATTATACTAATTGATGTATTTCCTGTTTATAGTTGACTTTTTGTTTTCTTCAAATTTCTATATGTCACTAATGTTTCGTTTATTGCATTTAATAGTGTATGGATGTAAGTCCACGTGCTATTGCATTGAAATAAACAATTTATAGATAATCGCGTTCCGGGTATAATCGAAACTTATATTTATATGTTTATTTTTAAATCGCCTTCTCGGAGTACTATATTTCAATGAGACAAAATCAATTTCTATATTTTATTATTATAATTTAAAAGTGTATTATGTTTAAGTTAACTGACATAGACTACATTGTTTTAAAAAAGATATGGGATTTTTTTTTTAGTTTACAGGGCAAAAATATCAAAAAATACATTGACTTATGAAGCATTTATTTCTGATTTTGGATCTGTAATCAAAAATTATAGCTAAGGGCAATACAAGAAACCCCGATATTACAAAAAAATAAAATAAGAAAAAAACTAAAATAAGAAAAAATTATAGTTTTACTTAGCTTACAAAATCTTAATTATATAGCATACATGAATGTATAGTCCAGTTATTTTGCCACTACTATATACTAAACATGGTACTATTACAACAATACTGACAGCAAGTGTTTTTATCCTTCTCATGTTATCTGAAGACTTGGTATTTTATACAAGGCTCAAGGTTTCACTCAAAGAATATTATGTAAATGTATGTAAATAATGCTTCTGTAATTTTTTTTTTACTTTAGCTCTTTGAAACGGGGAGGGAATTATAAATAACCCTCTACTTATCCTATTATTAATCAGCTTTATCATTGATTCCTTCACCTATTTATGATTTTGGGAGTAATCACATCATATTAAATAATTCCATTTTATTTTTAGAAATAATGACTTATTAGATACCTTAAAAGATGAATTTGTGAATTTAAATTTTGTCGTAAAATTCAACAAAGAAATTACACAGTTTTGACTGTTTTCTCTAAGCCTCTCTAGGTCGTTGAACGAAATCAATATATTTTCGTTAACGAAATTGTTGAAAGAAAATACTTTAAATGAAAAATACCAAGAGACTGAATAATTAGTACCAATTATAACTCCCATGATATTAAAATCCACGATCCTTTAGTAATTTTAGAATTCATTTGATCCCTCCCTAGTTAATAACATATTAAAAGCTATCATGCCTTCATTTTATGTTTTAGATAATCAATTAATATTCCATTATTAGATATTCTTATAGATGAATTTTGAATTTAAATTTTTCGTAAATCAACAAAGAATTACCAGTTTTGACTGTTTTCTAAGCCTCTCTAGTCGTTGAACGATATCAATATTTCGAACGATTTGAAAAAATACTTTAAATGAAAAATACCAGAGTGATAATATAAATTTAACTCATTATTAAATCACTCCTTTTATTTTAATTCTTTATCCCTCCCTGTATGCGTTTCCTAATTTTTTAATAAAAATAATCAAATTTATTATTAAAGTGTTATTTCGCGAAAGCAATAACCATTCATTATGTATTGCAGCGAGTTATTTCGATAAATTTCGAAACAGGAAACGAATTTCTGAAAGGAAGCATAAATAGAAGTATTTTAGTTATTATTTCGAAATGCAGTTTTAAGTGAACTTTTCGTATAATACCATTTGATTAGAGAATGCTGGTTTCATAAAAAGTACGATTCATTATTTTTTTGAATAAAATATTTTTGAGTTAAAAGTGAAGTGTGTCTAAATTTCTTTATTAATTTCAGTTTTGAAACAGTATATTTTTACCGGATCAATTAGTACAGAAAATATGATTCAATATAATTCAATATATTTCGTTATATTTCATGATAAGTTATTTTTCCTGTTTTGTTGTATATAACCTCTTCCTGCACATTATATTGTTAAATGAAAATAGTTCAGATATTTCTTTTCATTTCGAATATATTTTTTCACATATATATGTTTTACATCATAAATGTATAAAGTAAAATTTGTTTCAAAATCAGAAAATTCTTTCGCTTGTGACTTATACGTGAAATTGAATTAGTCTTGGACATATAAAAATAAGATATATTAAACAGAAAAAAATATATGGATAAAAACTCATATAAAATGAAGTTACTGTTGTATAAATCAGTACATTTGTTTTTTGAAAATTTTAGCTTATATTGCGTTAATGATTTTCCAAGCCATTGAAATAAATTGTCTAAGCAGGAAAGAGAAAAAATTATCACTTTTAAGTCTAAATATGAGAAAAAGAAAAATGATAGATTGCTTAAAATCTTCAAAATGAAACTTACCTCAAGAATTTGGAGTTGGATCAGAGAATTTGAAATCAGAGTGCTAAGTACCACAAAATCTTGGTTCGTAGCACTCTGATTTCATGTTAGCTTATATGATAGCCAAGATGCACTATATTACTGCAATATGGTTACCTTCATATTTTTATCGTGAGGTGATGTGGTTGCCATTGAGATAACGTATATCATAGTTCATTTTTATTGGGATTTTTTCCACGGTGACTCTATTAATTTCAGATGATTTTAATTTGATTTCTTTAAAAATCTAACCATTTTTTCTGTGCAATTGTTTTTCAAGATAATGATACGGTCTACTGTTTTATTCTGTGCCATTTTCAAGTATGGATATTTCTAACGTCCGTGGTAAGTACCAGGATATTTTTAAGCAGTATGAGGGTTGCGCTTTTAAATATTGCTAGAAATTGCATATTTCTACTTAGTTTTACTCATAAATAATGCATTTCTAAACGTTCCTTGATCAATGAAATTCATGAAAGGAACTCGCAGTATTTTGAGTATTGCAAGGTAGCAGCAATTATTAATTGCTATTCATTATTGAATATTTTTTGTGTTATATAATTATCGTATGTGTGTAATTAAATACGATTATGTAATACAATTATTATTCTGTTAATAATTATTATTATTTTATATGATTATCCTTATATATACGGGAGTGATCAGAAACAAAGTTTACAAGTCGAATAAAGAAATATTTATTAACAATAGAAAAAAATACAAAAAGGTGTTATGATGCCAACGTCTATCATATCTCGACATAATCACCAAGTATATTTAGGCATTTATCGGAGCGCAGAACCAACTTGTTTAACCCATCTTGGAGTAGAAATCAGGTTTCCGTCCATTGAACCAGGTCTCGGTGGATATTTTCGCAGCACTGTCTTGGAATATAGCAGCACATCAGAATCGATATGCTGCACGCTACCATAGCTCAGACCCACCTTTGACGAGATTTCACTCAGTCAGAGATTCTCACCCGTTGATCATTTTGAATCATTTCTTCAATTCGTGCCGGGTTGGTTTTTGCCGTTGGAGAACTTGGACGGCCGCTCTCTACCACATTGGGATTTAAAAGAGTAGCACCATTTCACTACATGTTGTCTGTTGCTTTTTCTGCATATACTTCCACTATTTGACCGTGAATGGGAGATGCGGACACATTCCCTGCCCATAAAAACTGTATCATGGCTCGCATTTCCAAACGAGACCTATTTCAATCGTATTGAACCGTCTGAGAGCTTGCACTACTTACCTACAATCAGCTGTGTGATAAGTAGCATCATTTGTCTCCACTCTGGGGAAACAAACTTTCTCCACATTTTGCCGTTTTTAAATACTGCGGCGTGTAACCTTATTTTGCGATTATCCCTTATAAGTATGCTTATATTATGTTGTTATTAATTATTAATCGATATTGGTTATTTTAAAAATATACAGTAATACCCCTAACTTACGCAATAGGTGGGAATGAGTGATAACCGCGTAAGTCAAATTCGCGTAAGTTGGGGTATAATTTTGAACATAATTACATATAAAATATCTTAGTTGGGACCGGAGACGGAAAATAATAATAATTTAGAAAAATAAATGTTGCCATTTGTGTGTGTCAAATTTCCAACCGAAATTTGATCTTCAGATTGAATTGGGTTTAAAGACTCGCGTTTTTCAATATCTTGCTCTTGCTCATGCACTTCTAAGAGCAATTGTCAGATTCTGATTGTGGGAATTCAGAAGTTCTTAAACGTCATCACTATCCACTTCAAAATTTATTTGCCTACAAGGTCGTCAAATTCGTCAATTACTTTATCCATTTCTAAGCAATTTTACAAATGTTTTCCTCAAAAACAGTAAGTGCGAATCGACGAGATTTGAAAATCAAGTAACTCCAGATTCGCACAAGTCGTGGTATCCTAATTTGAGGTATTATTGTGTTTGTATATCCGTTATTCGAAATATATTTCAATACATTTCTATAAGTCGTCCTTTAAAATTATTTTCCCGAAGATTTTTTACAGTTAGCCCGTCATCTTGGATTCCATATCACCCTACAAGAAGCCCGTTCCGTTTACAAATTAGTTTCTTAAAGTTGCATCTAAAGTATATTTTATTTTTGAGATAGACACAAGATAATAATATTTGTTGAAAAATGTCATTCAAAACAATCAAACACAAATTTAGCATCGCTTATGATAAGCTGGTATATGATATCTTGTTTCTCTGCAATATTAAATTAAAGTGAAAATGTATTTTTCACAATCTTTCTTTTATTAGAAAAACCAAACACAAGGAAACTTTACAAAAAGGTACAAATACTGTCTCCAAATAATTATTTTTCAAATATTTTGTGTTATTACTCAAATATGATGCTTATAATACATTTGCACGTTTGCAAGGTGGGTTACATTTATATAGATATCTGAAAATTATAGAAGAGTTTTCGTATATATGTAGTAATTACGGATTTGAGATTTAAGACATTTTGATATTGAGGTAATCCTTTCTTGAGATGACTGTGATCGATGGAAGAATGAGGAAGCTTTTGTTCTGTAAACATACATATTTTATGGATACACATATTATATGGAATTTAAACAGCGCAAGGCAATTGAACTAACAAAAGAACATTTAGGACAGTTACAAAAGGATTCAATGTTTTCTCAAGACATATCAGCCTTTTATAATTTTGGTTTATTTGAAGCTGTTAGAATTAGGTGATGTCCGATAGATGCAGGATTGCATCATCCTATTTTAATACCACTAAAATTTTAGTTTAGGGAAAGGTAAATCTGTGAATATTTCCCGTTAGGTGGGTAAACTAGAGATTAATTATCACGTAAAATCTTGGAGGGTCTTGATTCTAGATCATAGTGAATTAAAAACCTTTGAGAGAAAATTTAAGGAAATGTAACACATGCACACGCTCAGCATATTAGAGGAAGCACTACAGGGAAATCACCCAGTGCTTTAGATATTAACATGCATTCAAGAGTAAACGGCAATAGCTAGCTTGATCGGATATGGAACTTCGGTCCATAATAATCTGTGCCGATCCAGTAGGTGTTTGCAGATTTCCTCCATTACCACAGCTGGATGAATCTACAGTTTGATACCTGGGGCTAGGATTGCATCGGCAGCTGAAGTAGCGAACTTACATTGGGAGACTGAATCCTGACGATCTTCGTAGGAGGTCCACAAAGATCTTCCTACACCTGTTAAGAAAGAAACGAGAGAAAAAGAAAAAACACAATTTCTCTTCCCACTTATCTTAACATGCGTCCGAGGTTGTGAACATCTGGTGTATTTTCAAACTAGGCGTTGTTAGTTCTATGAAACAGAAGGGGACAAACTACCAAACAACAAAAGCTGTTTTAGCTCTTTGATTTATTCGAACCATTCCTAATGTTTATACATTCTATAGCTTTTTTTCATCTTTTACATTTAAATTGTAATATATATTTACATAATAGTCTACGCAGGAAATTTTCAAGGGGGAAAGGGCCCAGGGTCGAAAGTCCACTATTCTTGTATCATGCTCCAATATGCCACCTAACATATTCTTTTGATTTTTTCAATTTTCAGGAACATAAAACAGTAAAAAATTAAATATTGAATAAATAATTAGCATTAATTAATAAAATTAATTATTACTAACAAATAATTAACTTTTTAAGTATTATATACATAAGTACTATATCTTTGGAGGGGGTTCCGGACACGGGAACCTCCTCCCCCCGTTGAGAGAGAAACTAATTTATATACATCTTATACTAGTTAATGTATCTATATTGTGCGTGTGAGAGAGAATGATATGTTTTTTTGTATAATAACTATGATTTAAGAAAAGAATTTATTGTATTTAATCCGATAATCTAAGAAGCTTTTCATAACGTTTTTTTCCTCTCCATTTTAATTGGAATGGCCCTCGTTCTTGGGATTAGTATGGGTGTAAATAAAGTTTTAATCTTACAATTAATATATGTCACAAGAATCTGCTCTCGCATGAATTGTATTAATGATGTGAAAATTTTTATAACTAATCTGTTCCCGAATGTGTAAAATTATTAATACGTAATCAACTAAGAGGATTAGTGGGATTTGAAAGGATTGTTTAGCATCCTGAAAAAAAATCATGATTATAAAATTTGCACAATTTTGCCTTACAATTGTCTGATTGATAAACTTAGAACATGATGAATGAATCATACATCATACACTTCCATGCACTTGAAGTATGTGTCTTTTAGTATTACTAAAAGAAAAATGGATTCATATTTCTTTTGGGGAAAAGTAAACTTTCTAATGAAGAACAATACACTATATTAATAACTATAAAAAAAATTCAAACATTCGATGAATATATTCCTGTTAAAATTGTATCACCAATATGCCTAAAAAAATCATTCTACATTGTTCAATGCCCATAGTAAGGTTTGAATAATTTCATATTTGACTAGAACATGACTTAGAATTACCTAAGGATTAATAGGTAACCTGATCCAATGTTTCATCCGTACTAGAATAAAAGATTCCAGAGATTTAGAAGGCAAAAATTAAACTTGCTAAGTTTTTTTCAGTGATATATGTGCGTTAAATGTATGTTTTCTCTTTTTAAGGTTTAAAAAAAGCAAACAAGATTACTCCCAACACCAAATGCCTATTAATTTTTTTTTTTTTACTTGTATCTACTTTCATTTATATATACAAATGAGCTTTGTGTCTTACTTTTTAAAAATGTACATAAACTTGAAGAATTGATCTTCATTTAATTTATTTTTCGATAATTTTTTCATATATTTCCTTCCCTCAATACTGCCTTAACTCTAATCATAAAGAAATTATAAAAGATAATATTATCACAAATTTTTTGAGTGGCTAAATCTTTAGTTTAAGAACGAAAAAAAAGGTGGATTTCTTCAAGTTAAGTCTTTCTGTTAAAAAATGTAGTTTTCATTATGTTAGCCACTAACTAATATCTTTGATCCTTTTCTACCTTGTTTGCTTAAGAATTTTCTGGATACTCTCAACATCTTTCTTTTTTTTCAAAGTATATATTTGCTTATTTCAATTTTTTCCCTACCTTTTTTGCATTGTTTTGTTGAATAAAATAGTTTTTGTTAAGCAGAATAATCCATGCAAACTGGAATTTAATTCTTAAATACATCTCTTTAAATGTTATTGTTAAATAGCTATTTTTAATTTTTCGCGCTATATTTCAGTCAGAGAATCTTTAAAGAAAACATTTTCATTATTCTATCTTTTTTCCACATTTATGATGTTTTTTTATGAATAGAAGAACTGTTTGTGTGTTCAAACCACATATTTATTCCCTCAGCAACATTTGTTAAAATCTTTGCAAAATTTTTAATTTGCCGAATTCCATTTTTTTTCCTGCTTTTATTCTAAAACGCCTATTCTCGCTAAATCTATATGTTCTAGTAATATGTGACTCGCGTAGCTGCTGAAAGTACTATTTCTGGCGTTAGTATACATATTACATAACCAAATCTTTAATGTCTTATCTATAGAACCTTTCAATTTACAGACTTAAACATTAGTCCATACAAGCTACGAAAAGAAAAATTTTAACTCGGATCACATAGGATTGCAAACGAAGAATAAACCCTGAATTCCAAATGCTGGTAGTTACAACCCGTTGTGGGATATGGAGTCCACACTTTTATTATCTTTACCTTTTGATAAAAATAAATTGACCACAAAATGTGTATGCTTTAAAGGAATTGACTTTTCAACAAAGCTTGTACAGACAGAAAAAGCGAGATTCCATTGAAAGAAGGTCACGTGTGGGTTAGACAGCGTATGCACGGAATACAGTCTCTTCCTGGGTGGTGGAGTGCCTCTACCCTATTACGTATTCCAACCGTTCATAGTAAAAAAGGGTTTTGTACGCATTGTTTATTCCGAACATTTCGCTTCGTTACGCTTGGGCATGGTAGAAAAGAAACCAGTCCAACCGAATACGTGACCGAATACGTAAAAACGTCGGCTAAAAGACCTGAAAATACGTATGTAACGAACGGATTTTTTCCTTGGGAATTCATGATGCGTTTGAAGGCAATGAGAGATGGAGAGCCTAAGGCTCTGTTTGGGATTTTATTGTTTTGTTATTAGATTATTTCCGTAGCCTGATTCTTCCTGTCTTTGATGAAAACCAAGTTAGACATATGTGGAAGGAAATATGCCGATGGTAAAGAAACTTGAAAAAACTGTCAGATCGATTTTATTAAACTCCTGTGTTTAATGCTTGGAGAAGTTTGGCATTTATTTCTTGGTTTTCTGTCTTTGAAAGATAAAATGCAGAAATTCTGTCAACTAAATTTTTTTCATGATTTGGTTCTATAAAGTTTCCAAAATCTTCTTTAATAAGTTACCGGAGATATCTTGAATGTCTAGTCTTATTCGATTTTGTTCTATTAAAATATTATATCAAACTAAAATTATGATCACAACATAAGTTCTCAAAATTCTTCCAATAAGATAAGTTTTAAAATTAAATATATCAGGTCTGTGATACACGTTTAACATAACTAAAAACAGAGTACACAAGAATAAAGTACATAATTAAAATTGTTTATTTCTTCAAAAGTATATCGAGTTTTTCTTAGCTTAAAAATAAATAAAAACTAGTTCATGCATTTATTTATACAAGAAAAAATATATAATTCCTTAAAATATAAGAATAAGGAAATTAAATGAAAAACAAATCAAAATGTACTAACACGAAATAAATAGAATTAAATGCAAACACTGTTTATAGTATTTAAATATTTGTTTCTCTTTTATAAACACGTTTCTAGATCTAAATGCAGTAAATTAAGCATACGAAATGTTTAAAAAAATCTAGCAAATTTTATTTAAATACCAGAAACTTTAATCATGGTAGGTTTTTTTACTCCTTGCTTATACAATTGTTTATAAATTGTAACCGAAAAATATCTTATTAGTTCATTGCGCTAAAACATTCGTTTCACAAAAAAGTAATAACAAAAAATAATCAAGTAATAAAATTAAATTGTTTATTTAATTAGTAAGTTATTCACAATTTCCGTACGATATAATAAAGAAAATAACTAATTGAGTAAACGTTGTTTTTAGAAACAAATGGAGTAAAATGTAAATGTAAAATCTAAATGATATGTGTAAATATATTTAACTCATTTTGCATCTGCTATTTGTTTGAGCACAAGTCCATTGGGGGAAACCAACAAATTATATATAAATATATAGATTTTTATTTAAAAATAATAATATATTTGCTTTTTGAAAACCATTAAAACACAAAATATAAAGCTATTTTGCCATTTTGTTTTCTTTGTAACAAATAGGAATAGTGGCAGTTTTCAATTAGATATGGTAATATATTTAACATTAATTATTAATTGTCAAATAGCTCAAATGAAATTATTAAAATATTTTTTGACAACAACTTTCTAAAAAAAAACCAGTAATGTTTAAAAGAATGCAAGGAGTAATGAATGAAATGTATTTATTTGGTAGTATTTAGTTTTTTAATCAACACTTTCTTAAGGTATCCGAACACGTTCGGAATCTTTTTAACAAATAGCATACTAAAACATTATAAATGGTCTTTTAGGACTCATACCAATAAATATTACTATTTAACTATCAAAATTTAAAATAAATTACTGAATTTTACAAAATCACAATTATAAGTGAAATTTTAGCAATATTTTGAAAACCTTCAAAGCAGTTAGAGAAAAATGTAATAAACATATATTAGTAAAAGTGTTACGAAAAAAACTAGATGCATTTATCTAAAAAAGGTACTAAAATTTTAATTTTTTATTGAAATTTGAAAATTTTAGAGTTATTGAGTAAACATTATAAGAATATAACATTTTTTTATGAGACCATTATTTAAATAACAAGCATAACTCAAAAAGTATTCATACAAAAGAAATATTTTAGTAAATTTTAGAAAATAACGTAAATATCAGGTTTAAAAAGTTTTATAGAATGCATTAGTAAATTTGAGTTATCAGGCTCGCCATGATAGATTTTGAGCAATTTAAATGTCCACTTCTGGTAGATCAAAAACCCATTCGGTTTTTCTAACTTATAAAATTGATTGTAACTTGGCCTCCAGGTAGTGTAAAAACAAAATAAAGTATATTTCGTAAAGTCAAAAGATAGCTCTATTAAATAAAATAAAAAATATATCTGTCTTGACTGAATTTGGTCATTTTCAACGTGTTCGGATACCTTAAATATTTCAGTAAGGTTATCAAACAAAAGTTAATATGGAACACTTGCTTAAAAAGTGGTTAAATTCTGAAATTACATAGGGAAGCATCAAACAATAAGTAAGGTTTTTTTTTTTATTTCAACAATATCTAAACAATAAACGTAAGATCCACTGAAAGAGAAGGTAGGTGGGTCTTCTATCTTTCTAATTAAATCATTACTAAAAACAGCCATAAATACTGGGGTTTTTTTTTGTTGAAGTATTTTTTTTTTTTACATTAATATTACAACATCCGTAAATACCTTTTTTTATTTGAATAATACAATATAATGATAAAGAAGCTTTGTATGCTTACTTATCGTATTCATTACTGAAGATACTTTGAGAAATATAATATTTTGTAACAAAAAAAAAACATTTAAATATGCATAAACATAAATAGAATGTTTTGCTTCGTAAAAGTAACGGTACCAAAATTTGTGAAAATTCAAACTTTGTTATTAATTATTTTTTCATTGAAAATCGTATTATCATATAGCCAGTTAGTTTCAATTTTAAAGCACACTCCTTTATTAAGTTCAAAAATAAAAGACACATTGTTCTTTTTTATATTGATTCATTTTAAGAAATCCAAGGGAAATAGAAATTGCGAATGAGTAAGCTAACTTGAAATGTATTTTAATATATGCATCTAAATTTTTTTAGACTTTAAAGGATCACTTGCATATATTGTTACTAATAAATCTTATTAAAAAACCTACCACATACTATTTTCCCCATATTTTGAAATTTTAATTTTACACATGATTAAATGCAACAAAAGTGTCCTTATCCTTTTATTATTAAACAAGAGAAGTGTATTATTCTAAGTAATATATCTTTCATTATTTTTATTCCGAAAATATAGTACAATTAGTTTGTTATCTTTCTTTAAAAAAAGTGCGGTTTTAAATAGTATTAGCATTTACAATTCAGCAGTTTTAATTTTTTTTTTTCATTTGATTCTGCACATACATATCTTTTTATTTCCTCCGAAGAATAAATAGATTAAGTTATGAAACTTTATAATATTCTTAGTATCTAAGAACAGTCATTTTTAACACTCCTTTTGTATGTGTGCGTGTATTCAATTGTATTCACAGTTGAACATGCATGTTTCATACTTCCAACAAAAATGAATAAAATTTAAAATTTTGTTATAAACCTGTTTCTAGTACATTTATATTTCTAAGAAAAATTGTTTTTTTTTTACCTAATTGAATCACTTATTCAATTTATTCAAACTTATAAAAACGCATAAAAGTAATTCCAAGCACAAATGTACATTTCTGGGAAATATAAGTTATGCAGATTTGAATCTCAATTTCAATATCTTTTAGATTTTCTGTGAATTAAATACCAATATAATACAATATTGAACATTTAATAACAGTCCTAACTTTATAAGTCTAGTTTAAATAAACAATCAGACCTAAGGCAATATCGAATCAGCATGTATATTCTGAGTTATACCCAGCCGTCAGTAACACTGATGATGACTGAATTCTTATTAAATTCCAAGCCAGCTGACCACAGCTTAAAGACAACCGTCTGCCACCCGCACTAATAGTCATCCGAAACACCAAGTTAGGAATAATCCACGCTCCAATTAATCATGCTTCGCTCTGTAAATCAATACCAAGAAACCTTAAGGCTTCCATGAATAATAGGCGACCAGCCTAACGCGTGTGCATTTTATCGAGGTCCGGCATCGCATTTAATGAAGTTCTCACAACGCTTGGCTTATAATCTGTCTTTCCAGTAGCAGTCAAGTTACTCATTAGACCAAAAGAGAGCGAATGGTTTCCCTAGATTTACCTGACAATGTGAGCATTCACAGGGACGAATTCTAAGGCTATTGAAATCAAGCAACTTTAATTAAATCTTCTCCTAAAGTGTCTTCATTCTTCCTAAATTACATCTTTGTAACGTTTTATATTGACAGACGTCCATTCAGAAATCTAAGAATGGGAAGTGATATTTGACTTCAGTTTCGTAAATAAAGCAAACATATTAATGGAGGATTTAAAATAAGCGGAAATCTGAATAATGACACATAATTAATCGTAATAGAGAGCTTACAGGAGGATTGAAAGTGACTAGTGGTATAAAGGGGTTGCTGCAGGATAGTGTTATTGTTTTTAATTTTCTTTGTCATTATGAAATCTATTTATAGTTTAGAAAATTTTGCATTCTACTGACATAGAAGAATGTTTGCCATATTTTATGTTATGGATTTGATATTAAATAATGTAATTCATTTGGTATACGATGGGAACATTTAAAGAATGTTTACAGAGGCATAAAAGAATTAAGGTATGCTCTTAAAGCTTTAGTCATTCATTTTATTTTAATTTTTCTCTCTCTCAATTTTTATACTTTGTATGATTTAATATATTATTTATTATCTACTGAAACCTGTTTTGATAAGTTAAATTTAAAGTTGTAATATCCCTTTTGATTGTTGAGGTTTAAGAGGATGTTGCTTTTTTTGCGGGAAAAACAAGAAATAATCTAAAATGAGGTTGTGATATGTCCTTTAAACATCTTTCTATATTTCCTGTCTTTTTTTAAAAAGTAAAATTTGAATTCAATAACAAACAATAAATGAGAATTCAAAAATACGATTATTACAGCAATTGAAATCTAGTCTAAAATGCATTTTTGGAAGTCTTAATTATTGCAAAATAATTGCATGTTTAAAATTAAATTATTTTCAAGGTGCAGATTTATATATTTTCTATTTGATTCAATCTTCGCACAGAAGCAGTTCGGTACACTCGAATAACGTGCAATAAGTAAGCAAACGAAGCGTGATAGTTTTCTACATACCTAACTATTCTCAGCACAGTTCTCTAGAGGAAGTGATATGATTTGGGATGCTTCATTTGATTTGGTCTATTCACAGCATTATTATGTATGAATAATACCCCTCGATTCCTATATTTCCTGATTTACCAAGATATTCCATCCGTGACCAGGATTATGTTTCTTCCTTAATAATACATATGTATATTGAGAGAAGAGAAAAAATGCATATATTGAATACGGAATGTGGTGTATTTGTTGATTTATCATGTATTTTATTTGATGTTAGCATTTACTTCTTCTGAATCACAATTCCAGATGGAAGATTTAGAGTAAATTATTCGATGAGGAAGATATTTGAAAATGAAATAAACTTGACAAATATGTATTTTATTTTAATTTTAAACTCAAAATATGCTATAAGATTTAGAATTGCTCCATCAAACCTATATCAAAATATATACTGAAAAATATTAGTAAAGATGTATTCTATTTTGATCAAAAAGTTGAAATTATTCCATTTGTCTAAGTATTACAAACCATTGCTTTGTTATTCTGTGTTTTTCCTTAAACATAGTTTCTAATCCTGGCTCAGAACTCTTATATTGGAGTAGTGGGGAAGTTAAGAAAGTGGCTCAGATCTGGTCAAGCCCACATTGTATGACCATTTTTCAAAATTAGCAAGTCCGTTGCAAAAATTCATTCGAATGTATACACTTGAAAATTAGCAAAAATGTTCCTTTTGTCGAGTAGAGGCACTCCAAGAAAGTTTTGCTGAAAACGCATACATGGAATGGAAAAAATCATATGGGGAAAAAATCCCGTTTTTGAACTATTACACTTGCAGACTTAACATTTCCGTATACATATATATATATATTTCGTTGGGTAAAGATCCGTGAAGAACGGAAAACGGAATTTTCCGGTATTACGGGAAACGAATTCCAAGAAAGGCGATGGTGGTTTAAAGATGAACAAATTACCATTTTTGAACTATCAATCTTATAGTCTCCAAATTTGGTAAGCATGTTTCTTTTGTTAAATAGAAATCAGCAAGAAACGAGATTTATGACATTATATACGATTACATTTTCATTTTCAATAATAAATGAGGATTACAGAAAAGTTTTTGAAAGCAATCGAAAATTTAATTCAAGGAGATATCAATAACGGGACATTATTAAATACCCAGAGAGTCGATAAGTAATTGAAGGAAGAGATATATAAGCATTTATTTTGCTTCATGGAGAAAACAAAAATAACCAACGTTGAACTAATTGCTTCGCCTTCCTTAAATAGATTTTATGACAAACTTCAAGTTATGGATTTCATAATATCGAAAACAGTATGTGTAATCATTTTAAGACATTAGAAACTAACTCAAAACCAAAAATTAATTACTTTTCTAGTTAAAAAGATTATATTTATGTTTATAGGAATAGTTTCAGTTAAATAAACGAGAAGTAATATTATACAAAAAGATTATTCTTGAGGAACCAATATTTTAAATCGTATTTTGTTTGTATTGTAAGGAATTTACTTCTTTAATAAATTTGTTAAAGGCATATTCAATATTCATGAATTTGAGTCAAAATACTTAAGGTAACTTAATACAGTTGATTATTGCACAAATAATTTGTTTAATTCATTTGAAAAGCATCATTTTACTGTAAACATTATACGAAATGCCAGAAATACATTTATTCAAAATAAGGCATTTAAGTGTCAATAAGGTAGTTTAGTTTCATATTAATTAAAATTTGTGCCGTAATGTATTTTTAAGATTAAAATTAATTTGCTAATAATCAAATTTAAATGCTAATTTTAATATTCATAATAGGAGGAATAATATGACTAAGTTGAAAAGCTAACGTACCTTAGTGATTAAATGAATAAAAGTTTCATTCTTTTCATTTGAAAGAGACGGGAATTGGTAAATAATTTTGAACATATGAATAGACAGCCTCGTTAAGTTTGCTATAAATTATTTCTCTTAAAAAATGCTGCATTTTAAATGGATTTTCCATTATGTGGTGTTAATTGAATAACTATAATGAGAAAAAGTATTTTTCCAAATAGCAGCTGAATATGATAATTTATTATAAATTGTGAATAAACACACTTTTTACCATCAAGTTAATTTAAAACTCTCGAATGTAAATATAGAAATATAGAAACAGAGAGTTTGCCTTTCTTAAATGTTTATACTCTTATTAATCCGAGACATAATTATTTGTACTGAATTAATATTTATTTTTTACGAAAATTGCCCCATCTTAGGCTCATTAAAAATACTTTTACATTTTAAGTTTTTATTTAATAATACGCATTAAGAAAAATTATACTATATCCCATCTATTTTTTTATGAAATATGATTGCTAATGAGATGAAATGGAATATACAGATAAAATTTCTTTTTAGTAAGAGAAAAAAAAGTGAACCATACATTTTAAAAATAAAACTAATGCTGCTTGCCATTTTATCAAAGTTTTAAATGTACAAATAAGCCAATTTTTATGAGAAATTATTCCATTAGTGTTGCATTGAAAACATAGTTTTCTTTCTCTTTTGATTTTGAAATTTTTAAAGATAATAAACATTGATAAACTTGTTTTTAAAGATATTTACATTCAATTAATGATTTGTATGTAGCTACAACTTTAGTAGGACTTCTTAAGCATCTTTTTGATTTTTTGGTTGAATTTAACCTTTAAACATATAAAAAAGGCAATTTTCATAGGTTAAGTTGTATAATTAACAACTCATTTAAAAATATATATTATTATTATTATATTCATGTGGTTTATATCAGAATATAATTATACATTATTATTATATTATAGTGTGGGATTTACGTAAAGAAAATATAAAAATTATATTAAAAATGATAATATATATTTAGGTTTTTATATTTTAATGTGGCATGTTTAATCAGGAAAAAAAATTACTTGCATGCATTATGTGTCAAGCTCCTAATGCAACTTATAATTAAGTATTCAGTTCTAAGTATCTTAATGAGCCTTTGGTTTTAGTACTTTCTTCTTAAAAATACATTCCTAGAGACATAATGTAGTGTAATAAAAAAAGGCACTTTTCACTTCTATTTTAAATTATAGAACTTCTGGAATCATATTCGAAGAATAAGTAATCTAAAGCCTTAAAGAATACCATTTCATGTGAATTTTTATCTTATACGGTAATGGAAAAATTTTTTCGAATTTATCCTTTTATTTGTTTATAAATTTCAACTGTCCATGGGCGATCGAAACCCAGAACTTTTCGAACAATTCTTCGGATCCACAGTGCTTTCTTTCTCCATTACCGGGTAAGAGGAAATGACTTCAGCTGTGTAAGCACTTTTCCTCACATTAAAAGCAATGCGAGAATTTCCAACACGCAATTACTGATCTCCTTGATGCACTCGAGCAAAATGGAAAGAGATTCCAGCATCTGAACGAACATTTCATTTGATAGGATATGCTAATCTTCTTAATAGGAAGTTTTTGAACCTCCTTTCATTCTTGCCCCTTGATGTGTTTTTTATCTGATGATTTGTCTCTCGAGGAACTGATGAGCGAATAGTCACGATGTCATTAATCATTTGTTATGTGCACCAAGTAAATGCCTGGTGGAATATACTTTATGATTTATTTAACTGACTCATTTAATAATAGTCTAAATATTTTTTTCGTCAGTTTTCTGTTTTTTTTTTCTTTATTGTTGTATAAATAAAAATACAAATTTGTTAATGTATATAAATAGTGTCAATACATCTTTTTGTTTCACTAAAATTGACAACGAAATGGAACTTTTACATTGCTTAGGATATTGTAATTCTTAATTTTTGTGGTACATTTATTTAATATTATTATCTTAATGAATATATAGATTTATGTAGTTTTTAAAAGAGTTTACTTTTTCTTCTACGAGAGTAGATCCGAGAAAAAGGTTACAAGTCGAATAAAAAATATTTATTACACTAGACAGAAAATACAAAATATAGAATTTACAGGTATACGTGACTATCACATTTCGACATAATCACCAAGTCTACATAGGCAATTATCAGAACGTAGGACTAACTTGTTTAACAAGTCTTAAAAGAAATCAGGTCTTAGCCCATTGAGCCAGGACTGGATGGATGTTTTCACAGAAATGTTTCGGAATATCGCAGAAACGATATGTTGCACACTACCATAGCTCAGTCCCAGCACTGACGAGATTTCACGCGAGTTACCCGTCGATCCTTTTGAATCATTTCTATGATTCGTGCAATGTTTATTTGTCGTTCAAGAACTTGGCTTGCCCCTCTATGCCATACAGCGGGTTTCGACATCCTGTCTGCCTGATTGAAAGGAGTGAAAAAATTTCGCTACATGTTGACTACTCATTGAAGATGCGGACACATTATTTACCCATAAAAATTTAATCATGGCTTGCACTGAAAAAAGAGACCAATTTCCTAAGATTCTTGCCACTTCAATAGTCCTGAATCATCTGCGAACTTTCTCTACCTACCTTCAAACTATCCGTATGACAAGTAGCGCCATCTGTCTTCACTTTGAGGAACAAATTTCTTTACAATATGTAGTTTTCAAATGTTGCGGCTTGTAAATTTTTTTTCTCATCAACCCTCGTAGAAATATTATACACGTACAATTATATAACCTATATTTCATATAGTCATTTCTAGGAAATTTTAAACGACTATTTCACGAAAAATGTAGTTTATTTGATCCTATACCTATTTTAGTTCTTTTGGCCATAATTCGCGGGATGATCAGCACAATCCAATATAAAACAATAGAAACATTTAATAAAGGTACAATGATCAATATTTAAAGATACATATAGATTTCTTGAATCTTTATTTAACGAATTTCACAAGTTAAAGAATTTTTCTCTTTTCTCGATTAGACAGAAGGAAAAACACCTATTTAACGAATTACACTCATGTCCATAAATTAAGGATAATGAAGTTCAGGCAAAGAAAGAGACAGAAGCAAACCAAATTTGACTTATTTGTAAAGTCTATTTATTAAACAAAAGGTGAAGAGCTAAAAAGATGCTGTATGGTTGACATAATTAATGAAAATTGCGATTTTTACTCCCTGGAGCAAATTTCAAAAAAGAACCTATTTACAAAAAACAGTATAACATGGTTAGTATGATGGTTAATACGGATAATGTCTCCCGGACGATGCAATACAGGCCTTACAACGCATGTTGAGTATCAAATTATCAATCTGATCTTTGGGAATATTACACCACTCTTCAAGGAATGCCCTCCGAAGTTCCGGTAGACAGGTGGGAGGGGGTTGACCGGCTGCAATTCGTAGCCCAAGCATATCCCACACATGCTCTATAGGATTCAAGTCCAGTGAGTATGCTGGCCAATCCATACGGCTGATATCCTCCGATTGAAGGCATTCGTCTACAATGTTTGCACGGTGAGGACGGGCGTTGTCATCCATAAACAGAAATTCAACACCCGTGGTGCCCCGAAACAAATGTACATGTTGTTTCAGAAAGACATCCCGATAGATGTGGCCTGTCATCGTTACACTCTGAGCATGCAGGTCAGTTCTGGAACCAAGAATAATTCCTCCCCAAACGAGCCATCTTGCACCACCGTAACGGTGTCGTTTAATGGTGTTCTCTTGGTGGTAACGGGTACCTGGCGCTCTCCATATGCAAGTCCGGTGAGAATCAGACTGCAAACTAAACCTGGACTCTTCGGAAAACATCACACAAGACCACTGTTGGGGTGTCCACATTATATGCTCTCTACTCCAGGTTAATCGCAGGCGACAGTGAGTTGCAGTAAAGGGAACACATCTGACAGGCCTACGAGCATATAGACCAATGTGCCCTAAGCGTCTGTACACGGTCTACCTTGAAACTGTCGTACCGGTAGCAGAAGAGAGCTGACGAGACAGGTCTGATGCTGTGTTGCGTTTGTTTCTTTTGGCAGTAACTGCCAAATACCTGTCCTCATTCGGCGTTGTACCTCGGGGGCGACCTGTTCTGTAACATCTACTCACATTACCATCATCTTGGTGTCGTTGCCAAAGCCTGGAGATGACACCCTGGGTGATTCCACGTTTCTCGGATATTTACAGCTGGGTACGTCCACATTCCAGTCGTCCTATAATTCTACCACGTAAAAAATCATCCAAATGATTCCTTTGTGCCATAACTATGCGGTTATTGCACTGAAAGGCTTTTAAAGCGCTTGTGAACAATTTTACTTCTTTGTCACCATTCCTTATATACCCCTATCTTACACTCTCGTCATTGTGACGTAGTATCCGCGCCATCTGGTGGTTTCCTGTAATTTGCATATTCTTCTACAAGATGTGTGTGATAATTCTGCAGGTGAAATTTTTATTTTAGAGTTCAATTTCTGTGTGATTCTGAACAATCCTTAATTAATGGACATGAGTGTATTTCAACTGCTGATTTCTTTTCATTAGTTTGTGTTCGAAAAAAAGTGGATTTTTTTTATAAATGTCATCTTTTATGTCCGGAACCGAAAAAAAGGACTATTCTTGGAATTTTTTACGGGACAAGTAACAGAGCATTATAATAATTTATAGGGATAGATGAGTTGTAAGCGTAACCTATAAGGCGAGTTTTGAATAGGACGGAAAATTTCATTCTTTCCTTATCTCTATCCACAACGCAGGAGTCCTTTTCAAGATTTTAACGATTATGTTACACTTTATGAAGGAGTGTCTATCTGAGAACATTACAGATTTGTCTTGGACAATGAGTAGCGATCATAATGTGGAAGCTGATAATGGAACTCCTGTCAAAATTGTTAAATTTTCTTATGGTATACATTACTTAAAATCTATGAAAACGTACCTTATGCAGCAGGTAGTGAACGACGTAGTATTTTCTTATCTGTATAAAGATGAAAAAAAACTATTTCAAGCTAGGAATTAGAAGGATAGTCAAATATCTATTAGTGAATATTTTAAAATTTTCAGTTAACTGGTGGTTAATAAGTCACTGATAGGACTTTCAGTTGTTGATAAGATAAAGGTGCAATTTCTAGCTATGGAGATTTTTGTGTATATGCTTATTTTAGAACTTCCAAAAAGTAAGTGAAACCCTAATATACATATTTCTTGGACCCCCATATAACGAATGACCCCGAATTAACGAACAAAATGTTCGGTCGCAATGAATTCATTGAATTTAGGTTCGACTGTAATTTAAAATAGCGGGGCATGTTTTAAATTTATCATCAGTCATGGGTACGTCATGTTCACAAAGCAGGTAAGTAAAAGCTTTAAGAAAATGGTTGTGTTTTCTTGAATAAAGTTGTATATACATTCATGTCCATAAATTAAGGTTATTGAAGTTCAGGCAAAGAAAGAGACAGAAGCAAAATAAATTTGACTTAATTGTAAATTCTATTTATAAAAAAAAGGTGAAGAGCAAAAAATATGCTATATGTTTGAAATAATTAATGAAAATTGCGATTTTTACTCACTGGAGCAAATTTCAAAAAAGAACCTATTTACAAAAAACAGTATAACATGGTTAGTATGATGGTTAATACGGATTATGTCTCCCGGACGATGCAATACAGGCCTTACAACGCATGTTGAGTATCAAATTATCAATCTGATCTTTGGGAATATTACACCACTCTTCAAGGAATGCCCTCCGAAGTTCCGGTAGACAGGTGGGACGAGGTTGACCGGCTGCAATTCGTCGCCCAAGCATATCCCACACATGCTCTATTGGATTCAAGTCCAGTGAGTATGCTGGCCAATCCATACTCCTGATATCCTCCGATTGAAGGCATTCGTCTACAATGTTTGCACGGTGAGGACAGGCGTTGTCATCCATAAATAGAAATTCAACACCCATGGTGCCCCGAAACAAACGTACATGTTGTTTCAGAAAGACATCCCGATAGATGTGGCCTGTCATCGTTACACTCTGAACATGCAGGTTAGTTCTGGAACCAAGAATAATTCCTCCCCAAACATCCATCCTGCACCACCGTAACGGTGTCGTTCAAGTGTGTTCTCTTGGTGGTTACGGGTGCCTGGCGCTCTCGATATGAAAGTCCGGCGAGAATCAGACTGCAAACTAAACCTGGACTCGTCGGAAAACATCACACAAGACCAATTTTGCGGTGTCCACAATGCATGCTCTCTACTCCAGGTTAATCGCAGGCGACAGTGAGTTGCAGTAAGGGAACACATCTGACAGGCCTACGAGCGTATAGACCAATGTGCCCTAAGCGTCTGTACACGGTCTACCTTGAAACTGTTGTACCGGTAGCTGAAGAGAGCTGTTGAGACAGGTCTGATCCTGTGCTCCGTTTGTTTCTTTTGGCAGTAACTGCCAAATACCGGTCCTCATTCGGCGTTGTAACTCGGGGGCGACCTGTTCTGTAACATCTACTTACATTACCATCATCTTGGAGTCGTTGCCAAAGCCTGGAGATGACACTCTGGGTGATTGCAAGTTCCTCGGATATTTACAGCTGGGTACGTCCACATTCCAGTCGTCCGATAATTCTACGACGTAAAATATCATCCAAATGTTTCCTTTGTGCATAACTATGCGGTTATTGCACTGAAAGGCTTTTAAAGCGCTTGTGAACAATTTTACTTCTTTGACACCATTCTTATATACCCCTCTCTTACACTCTCGTCATTGTGACGTACTATCCTCGCCATCTGGTGGTTTCCTGTAATTTGCATATTCTTCTACAAGATGTTTGTGATAATTCTGCAGGTGAAATTTTTATTTTAGAGTTCAATTTCTGTGTGATTATGAATTATCCTTAATTTATGGACATCAGTGTATATATATATATATACAACTATATATATACACAACTATATGTATATATACAAATATATATATATATATATATATACTTGATGTATGGCCCGGCGTTGTGCAAGGGCTTTCTCTACTTTTATAAATTTTCTCTTTCCTTGACAAAATCAGCATGACCAATATTATTTTTCGAAATTACTTTGACTTCTATATTTATGTCCCCTCCGCTAAGCCCGGCGTTGCACAGGATTTTACCGAGTGTATAACTTAATCCCCATGAAAACTTCCTCTTTCCCTCATGACGCCAGAACTTCTGTGTGGATGTGTACGCGTACAATGTGAGTGCATGGCCCAGCATTGCTCGGGATTTCTCGTTTAACATTTTCCTTTCCCTTCAAAAAATCAAAACTTCCAATATTCTTTTTTCGAAATTACTTTGACTTTCTTTTTTCTCCCCTCCCCCGCCTCGCTTAACCCAGCGTTCCACGGGTTTTTAACGAGTGAATGACTTAATCACCACGGTAATATCCTGAATCCCTCAGGACGACAACATTTCTGTGTGTGTGTGAGTACGCTTGCAATGTGAGTGATTTCTATAACAATGTCATTACATTTCCCATTCCTGAAATTTATTCACTTCTTTTCGTTGTGAGACGGGTTTCATTCCTTTCCATTTAACCCGGCGTTGCACGAACATATTCGAATGCATAACATATTGCCATGGAAATTCCCCTTCCTTTATCGAAGTTCCTGGTATATGTGTGATTCATATATATTAACGTAATTACAATTCCCTTTTTCGAAATATCTTCCAGATCTTACTGATATCAAACTGGTTTCTTTTCTCTCTCTGCAGCACGGTGTTACAGTGGCTTTTTTGAGTGTAGAACTATTTTCCCCCTTACTCTCCCTCAGATATAAGATTTATTTTCAAATTTCTATAAATTACTAATGAAAAACAATATTGCTTTAGTAAAAACAAAACAAAAAAAAATAAACAATAAAACGAAAATTATTTTGATGCTTGAGTAAAAAAAAAGTCATCTTTTTTTAATAATAGATTGTTTTTAGGAATCTAAGATAATAAAATAATTTTCAGGTTTTCATTAATCAATCAATCGTTACTTACAGTTAGCTTAAAAATGTCTCTCTAGATCGTATTTTTATCCAAATAATAGGCGATATACTTTTGTGAAAGCGCAGGTGTTGTCCTCGTCGTTTGAAAATGTCAAGGTTCGTCTCTAAAAACCCTCAAATAGGCAAACAGTGCGAATTTGAAAATCCTTTAACTAACTTTTCAATTCTTTTGTTGTAATTTTTTAGTCCCCGGAAAAGAAAATGTAGCCTTTTTAAAAATAGTTGTATGTTGAAAAAAGGCAGAAAATTAGAAATTTTTCAAATTACAAAATTTCACTACTATTTTAATTCTTGGAGTAAAATTGTGAGGATTTTTTGAAATATTCGACACACGGGGGAAAAGTTTCATGCAATTATCTTTATAAAAGGAGAAATTATTAAATGATTGATTTAAGTATTTTGAGTGTTTTATTAAAATTCGGTCAAAAAAGTTTTTGGCTTTTTTTAAATCACTGATTCTAAAAGTTTTAAAAATCATTTTTATTTATACGAAACGATATTGATTCATTTTAGAAAAAATCATGAAATATTCAAAATATCATTGTTTTGTAAAAAAAAAAAAGGTTTTTTTTTTAATTCTTAAAAAAAAAAAGATCGTTTTTGGAATTTTATTTTTTTAATCACTGATTCTAAATGATCAATGAACTTTTTAAAAATCGTTTTCATATAAATTCATCGATATTCATAAAATACAAAAATTTTACTTATTAATTATTCTACATTAAAATTGATTTAAACTGTTCATTTAGCAATTAATTGTGACATACCGTTTGCTTAAATAATGGCAGCACTGAAAATTTACGTGGGAAAAATAAGCAGAAATGAAAAAATCGAATTCCCTGGACTCAAACCGAGAGCTTCTAGAGAGAATTCCGAGAGAGCTTTCCGAGAGAATTGTTGAAAAAGAAAGAAATTACTTTGAATGAAAAAAAAATAAACCTTTTTAAAGTCTCAAAACTATAAGAAGTGTATTAAAATAACAGAGGAGCATGTTAAAGTAAGTTTTTGTCAGTAAAATTAATTTACGTGGTAAAAATAAGGAGAAATGAAAAAAATCGTATTCCTGGATTCGAACCCAGAGCTATGAGTCAGTCTTGCTGCTGCCTGTTAGGAACCGGACGAGCTATCCATTGAACCATGGAGACCCGTAGCAAAAAGCGAAAATAGGCCTTAATGATAAATGGAAGGTTCAAATTGAAAGTAATTTTTAATTGAAAAGGGGATCCACACTATATTCCCATAATAATTGAAAAAGTTCGATTGACGATTACATTCAAATGTATTGCAAAAAATATATTGGTTTTTGATATATTAATAACACGCAATTAATAATAAAGTATAATAATATGAACATTGCGGTTTTTTTTTCTAAGGAAGTTATGCTTATTAAACTGAATAATTCCAAAAAAAAATTTCGAAATGGGCAAATTAAAAAAAGTAACTAAAACAAAAATTTTCTTTGTTGACTTAAGTAGGTATTGACTAAAAAAGTTCTTTTTTATAATACTTGCATTTTACAAAAAATTTAAGATTATCAGGTTTACTTTATTTTTTAAAGATAATCATGCAACTATTTCATAAAAAACTGGTTAATTATGTCTTGTTTATTATTTTAAATATTGAAGAAATATTGTTATATTACACAACATCAGCATAAAATCAAATAATCACCAGAAATATAAAATGAGAAGAAAAACAGAGATGTCCATCATTAAATTTCTATGCTTACCTCAAAGTATGTATTTATTCTTTTTATTTGTGAATCACTTCACTCAACCATCTAATTTTAAATATTAAACTACAATAAAATCTTCAGGATATCACATATTTTGAATTTTCAGAATACTACTTTTCAAAATTATCACATTATTTTTAAGGTGTTTTTCTTTCCACTGTTCTTCAATACAAATAATTCTTTAAGAATGAAGAAAAGTATCAATTGTTATTAAAAATTAAAGCCTGCACTTTAAAACAAGGCGGGGGGAGGGAGAAAAAAGGTTGCCAAATTAATTTTCGAAAATAATGATTACAGAGTAATAAAGCGATAAAGTTTTTACAAATATAATAAATACAAATTTCTTACCGTTAGCCATTGAAACGACTGTGAAAAGCAATGTTAGAAGGGAATTCCCCTTTTCTATGTCAATCAAACACTGAAAACTATCTCACCCCCCCCCCCTTCTTCGATACAGAAAACTAAAGCAGTGTGAATGACCTTGATGCAATAGTTCCCTAATTCTCGGGCATGCCAAAGCCTTTAGAATGTCTTTTAAAAGTTTTAATTATTTTTGAGGGCTTAATTTTTAAATTGAAATTTTGAAATTTCACATGTCGATAATGAATAATGATCCTTTTTGAATACAACTTTTTTAAGAAACGCTTTATTAGCAGATTCTTGTTAAAAAATGTATTGGACAAAAAATACAAAAAACTTTTTAAAATCCCTTATTTTTAAGCAATATGTTCAATCTTCGTACATGTCATGGATAATATTGTTCCACATATGGAAAAAAATTTGGGCGATTATCTTTATAAATGACAAAGTTATTCAATGTTAAGTAAACATTTTGACTATTTTTAAAAATTCTTTCAAAAAAAAGCTTTGGGCATTTTATTTTTAAATAACTGGATCAAAAAGAGAAAGGCTTGAAGTTAATTAGTGTAGAATATCGATTTAATAACACGAAAATAAATTCATACGTAACGATTTAGAAATAATCAGTTTTAACACTTTTATAAAAAATTCGATAAAAATAGAAAATATCGTTATTTTACAAAATAAAATTATACCGTATCGTGGCGAAATAAATGATCTTTCCGATTCTATAATTATTTGTTGTCTGATTTCAACACCGAAAATTGGATGGCAATTTTAAAATGAAGGAAAACGTCGGATCACCGCTCGGCCGAAACGGAACGGAAGCTTTGCCAAATAAACAACCGGTAGGAGTTAAAACAATTAGGCGTTTTAAGGTTTTTAATTAATATAGTTTTAACTAATTACAATATCGGAATATAAGTGGGCAAAAACGGCTTCCTCGGATCGTTCCCGATCTTTTGGTACCTTCCGCGACTTTTTGCGTCGTACGGTTCGTGAGAAGATAGACGCACCTACATAGATAGATAGATAGATAGATAGATAGATACGTTTGTTTACCTTCGGGTTTTAATAGTGTAGATATATATATATACGTATATATATATACGTATATATATACATATGTATATATATATATATATATACGTATATATATATACGTATTATATATATACATATATATATATACATATGTATATATATATATATATATATATACGTATGTATATTATGTGTTTCAGAAACTGGATGCCTTTTTTTCATGCATTATACAATTTTGCACTAAGTGTGGATGGAACCGAGTCCGATGTTTTGTTGTAACTATTATTTTCATTCTAAGAAAAAAATATTGTTTTCTTTTGTTTTTAGGCTCTTTAATATATTTATTTATTTATTTTTATAAGGAAAGATAGAGAATTATTTCAAACAGTAAAAATATATTACTGATTAAAATCCTTAAGGAATGATGTAATACAAAATAAACTGCACTTAAAAAACTATAAATATGGTATTCCGTAGCATTTATTCTTAGTGCATAAATTATTTTTCAGAAAATCGAAAATCAAATTTTCTTAAAACATCCCAGTTAAATTTACCAAATAATACCAAAGTTTTAAGAAGTTTTGGAAATATTCATAAACACAAAACCCTTGATTTTGGAACCTAGAAATGGTGATCTATTCCCAGCTTAGTGAGTTTAATCATGAATTGATCCATTAATAGACGATAAATTCTGATCAAAACTTGTTTACGAACATATATTTCCACTCTCCTACTCCACGAAATATTTTAAGGCAAAAAATATCAGAATATAAGGTGATAAAATTCTGTTCTTTATTTTGCTATATTTATTACTTATTATTCTTAGATATATTTTTGTTAAACGTAAACTTCAATGGTTTATTACCCTGAAGCCATTAATATTTCAAACAAATATAATCAGATTTCCTTACTTAAATCTCTTTAGTATATGTGCGGCAAGTTAAACATTTGTTAAGAAAAAAAATTTATTATATAAAAATAAATGGTTGATATCATAAACTTATGTAACAGAAATCTAAATTAATGATATTCTCATTATTTTGGTATAAATAGATTTAAAACGAAATTGCAATTTATTTTATGTTGCAAATGAAAATAAATTAGATTTAATTCTTAATGAAGATTCTGTGGATACCAATTAATTATTAACTTGCTTCTTTCTCGTAATAATACCGTGAATTATTAATAATTTGATGGATTTAATTAAAGACAGTATTTTATCATGAAACTGTTTAGCTAAAAAATATCCTACTTTACTTTGAAAATGATATTGAACCAAATATATGTTTTGATGTTGACGTTAATGCAGTCTGAGCATCAGCAAAAATATTTTTCCTTCAACACAATAGAAATATTTTTAAGTATTACCACAAAAAGAAAAATTGTCAGTAAAATTTAACATTAATTGATTTTAAGTTTTATTTTGCAATATACGAAAATGTTTACTAGAATTTCTGCTTACGAATTAATTATGAATATGTTCTCAAAATTTCAATTCTCACAAATAGTTGTTTAATATTTTGTCTAGAACTGTTGTTACATGCTCCAATCGTATATAAATTTTCTCCTCTGAAATTTTTATGAATTAACTTTAAACCAATTTTAAAATAATAGAGCTTTAAAAAAATTTTAATATACCGTATTATTAAGATATTTTTTAAAAATAAATATACAACCCAACTAGGTTAAATAAAAAAGTACAAATGTTTATATATATGTATGGCGTACATAGAGAGAACAAACCGCACAAAGTGTTTATCTATGGCTAACAACATCTTGCTTAGAAATTTCTTTTCTATTGTCCGTTATTGATTATTGTTCTCTATTAGATTTCTATCTCCCTTATTATTTATCAACTCATTTTTTTAAAAAAATATATCAATAATTTCTCAAATAACAAATCTCAAACTGATACAGGGTGGTCCCGAATTCATTGTACAAACTGTAATGTTAGGTACAAGACATTGTAACAATCATTTATTGAATAGAATTGTATAGGCGCAAATGACGTACTGAGGCACAAACACAAAAATAAGTGACGAAAGGAGACAAAGTGTTTTTTGAGTGCTTGACAAGTGCAATCTTTACAATAACTGTCCATAACTGTTCAGCTCATGAGTTATGAAGTTCAACTGCAGCGCACATTGCTGTACCATCCACTGGAGTCGTAGAAAGTAGTCTGCCGGATTGAAAGCTTATACTAGCTGAAAATGATAGAGGTGAGGCGATTTTCGTTTAACACCCTACAAACGGTCTGATGACTCACACTTACGTGATGAGCAATAGCTCTTGTAATTGACTCAGGTCTATCAGCGACAACGTTCAAAACGCTTTCATGCAGGCTTGGACTTTTTCGACTAGCATTATGTGTGGTGACGTGGAACGAACATGTATCATGAAGTTGACGATGTAACAGCAGAAAAATTCTTGATCCAGCATTCGTCGATCAGGAAACAGCGCGTGATACATTAGTGACACAGTTCTGCCGTTCGTTTGCACGGCCGTACATGTAATGCATGTCTGCATTTTCGGTATACGTAAAGTCTCCCGTATTAGCCTCCTTTGAAATTACTAATGGTATTTTCAATATGAGATGCATCATATTGAACAGTGGTTAGACATCTACTGCCTCCTACCGGCAACAATACTAGCCGATAACTCCCTTTCTTATTTCTTTTATTTCTCCTGTTTGCACTCGTCGCGTCTCTTGCGCCCATACATTCTTATGCAATAAATGATTGTTACAATATCCTGTATCTACCCTTAAAGTTTGTTTCATGAATTCGGGATCACCCTGTACCTTTCACCAGAAATATAGCTGTGTGTCTGAATAATTTCCGAATGCAGTAAATATGACATTTTCTAAACTTTAGTAATGAATACACTTCTATTATTTAGCATGATATAACCAATAAAAAATACATTCTTAATTAAATGAATAAAAACTATTAATAAGGTACTTGAGAAAAACGTATCTGGAATTGCTTAAAGATTTTAAAATAAAATAATAAGGGCTACATTTTGTATCGTGTTCTCAAGGTAAGTGCGTAGTCAGTTACTAATTTAAAATACATGTGAAAGTTATTTGAATTATTCTGTACCAAAAAGTTACTAAAAATTATATAACTGCTTGACAATTGAATACGTTCTAAAATATTTCCTAAAGATAAAATTCGGAGCTACTAAAATTTCGAAAGTAATGCTTTACCAAAAGACCTCAACATTGAAAAGAAACCACCCAATCATTGACTTAAAACATAGAATTTTCAAACGAAATCTTCATTCAAGGAAATGATACATAACCGAAACTTTGAGGAAGAAAATTGAGTCTGGAATTACTCAGAAAAAAAAGTACAGAAGCTGAATTCTAAATAGTGGGACATTCTATAACGGAAGTACTCTGAAAGTTTTATATTTTCTTTCGGGAAATACCGAGATGATTTGCGACTGGGAAACTCTAAACAAAAAATATCAGAGAAAAGTTTCCTTTTTTCTTATTTAAGATTGCCATGGCTTGTACCATAAACTGCAAAGCTCATAAAGACTATAAAATCATAGGATACATGGAAAAAGGTATGAAATACGAACCCGTAAATACATATCGCACAATACGAACGCATAC
>BMAO01034162.1:0-18512 GCA_019973975.1 Trichonephila clavata
TGTGTAGAGCGGTGATAGTTAACCTGGTCCGTATCGCCCACTTGTGGGCGCTAGCCCCTTTTTTGGTGGGCGCTACGAAAATTCTGATTTTGTATTTTTTAAAATTTATCTTCCTAGATTTTTCCTTAATTTTTTTTATTACTATTTTTACCAACACTTTGCATACTTTGTGGCGTTAATTTCTTCTCTTTTTTTTATTGCGAGCAGTAACAAGTATGTATTCAAATAAACAAAACCAAAATTCGTTACTCGGGCAACCAAACAGACAAAAAACTCAACATATTCTTTTTTTTACATGTATTCCAAATAAGACCAACTCCCGTTACTCAGTCAAACAAACAGGCAAAAAACTAAATATTATGCACTTCAATCAACCACTGCAAGTTGTTCAGTCAATCATTGCAAGTGTCGAAGGGCTGAATCAAATAAATTTCAAAAAAAAATAAACCTTGTGAAAAATGTCTCAAAAAAAATATGTGCGTGGATATTCTGAAGAATATTTGAATATGGGTTTTATAGAAGCACCACATAACAAACAGCTTCCTATGTGTCTTTTAATGCCAGAAATCTTTTTCCAATGAAGCAATGAAACCAAGTCGGTTAAGAGATCATCTTACTACAAAACATCCTGAATATGAAAATAAACCGAATGAATATTTTCAAGAACTGCGCAGAAAATTTATAAATCGTCCTACAATGAAGTCGCTAATTGAGAAGCAATGTTCTAAAAATAAAGACGGATTATTAGCGTCTTATCACATGGCGAAATTAATCGCAAAAACTGGAAAAAATTATGGAATTGGAGAATCATTGATAATACCGTGTATTAAAGAATTTATAGGTACGGTAATGCACCAGGAAACGGATATTTTAAAAACATTGCCGCTTAGTGATACCACGGTTAAAAAAGAATTGAGGAAATGGCAAATGATGTCGAAAAAAACTCGTAACAATTTTAAAAAAAAACTTCATTTTCCATACAACTGGACGAGTCTACTATTGTGGACAATAATGCTTTATTGATGGTTTATGTGCGATACGCAGATGAAAATAATGAACTGCAAGAAGAAATGTTATATGCAGTGAATCTAATTACAGATACAACAGGATTATCCATATTTAATGCTGTGAAAACATATTTTGAAAAGAACAGTATACCGTTGAACAATATAATTGCATGCGCTACTGATGGAGCACCATCGATGATTGGATGTTACCGTGGATTTACTGCACACCTAAAAAAAGTAGTACCAAATGTTTTATGTATTCATTGCGTAATACACCGACAACATCTTGTAGCGAAGTCTTTAAGTGCAAGTTTGCACTCCTCATTAAATTTAATTATAAAAATTGTAAACAAGATTAAATGTAATGCTAAAAATGATAGAATATTTCGACAGATGTGCCAAAATAATGATGAACAATTCATTCGATTACTTTTACACACGGAAGTCCGGTGGCTTTCAAAAGGTGTGTGCCTAACACGTTTTGTAGCATTATATGCCAGCATAATACAATTCTTAGAGGAAAATGACGAAATTGATTTATGTCACGAATTGAAAATCGTGAAGAATGATGCTTTTTATCTGGCAGATATTTTTAAACGATTTGAAGATGTTAATTTGCAGCTTCAAGGCGCATTTAAAACACTTATTTGTTGCAAAAACACTGTATCGTTGTTTATAGAAAAACTGCATATTTTTCGTCGTAACCTTTTGAAAAAAGAATTTCATCAATTTCCAAATTTGTTCTCTATCAAAGAAGATATAACACCAGAAGAAATCGAAAGGTTTAGTGATCATATTAAACAACTTGCATTAGATATGAAAGTCAGATTTAACGACATTTTAAATTTGAAAATTTCTAATTGGATGTTAAATCCTTTTACTGTGGATGTAAATGAGGTTGATATTGTTTTCCAAGAGGAAATTTTAGAACTAAAATACGACGAAGAAAGCAAAAATTCGTTCAATAAGCATGGAATTGCTAAACTTTGGCAAAATAAAAAAATGCCCAAGTTATACCCGAAAATGTGGGAAAACATGAAAAATATATTAATTCCATTTCCAACATCATATTTGGTAGAATCCGGTTTTAGTGCCGTTAATAATATTATGAGTAAACAAAGAAATAGACTGAACATTACAGAACGGGGAGATCTTCGGTTATTTTTAACAAAAATTGAACCAGATATCAATGAAATAATTTCGAAGCATCAAGCTCAAGGTTCTCATTGATTGCATAACTTTTTTTAATTTTTCGTTTTTATGAATTTTCTTTTTTGTTTTTTGTTCATTTCAAAATAAAATATGAATTTTGTGAAAAATAACATTTCTTAAAATCTTTATTTTCTTTAAATAAATAAATATATTATTGCTGGGCAAAAATGAAATTTTGCCTGGTAAAATTGCCAAAAGTGGGCGGCAGACCAGAAAAGGTTAACTATCTCTGGTGTAGAGTTCACTAAAAGAATTGCACCACTTGCCAAATTTGGCACGCATGTCACATGTTTGCAGACCCCTGGTCTTGAGTTACATGTTGAACGAGTCTTCCGTATTAAAAAAAAATAAGATTTAGTTCAAGTGTTTTATTTTTTTTTTTAGTTTCTTTAATCAAAATATGTTTTTTATTCTGACAAAGAAGGTTTTTTTTATGCATAAGCAAGTTGTGTTTTACAAAAAAATAATAGTTATTAAATACACTTTGAGGATCTAAAAGTATATTTCATTGCGATATAAAAACTTCCTCTCTAATATTGTCTATTTTTTAGGAATTCCTTTTTTTCTAATAAAACGTTAGATTGAGAGTATATTTAAGACAGAAACTCAGAATTATGTTTTGGAATATTTTGGGAAAGATATACTATACAGGATAGGAATTCCTGCAAAAATATCCAAAAAAGCTTGTAACTGCAAAAACTTTATTGAAAATAAGATGCTTGAGTACTGTTAAGGTACCGACTAACCTAAAATTGTGAATTTTGCCAAAACTTGACAAATTTTTATTTATGATTTTATTTTATGACCATCTTATTAGCTTCATAAAAATAACCAGTTTATCATTTTTTGTTCAGTAGAACAAAAACTACAAGTGTTTTAGTAAAAGCAGATGCTATTACTTTAACCAAGATGTCATACATTAAAACGCGTTTTACTCGAAATGTGATTTTTTGAAAATAATCAAACGGGGTCAGCGATTGCTAAAAAAGTTTTGAACATAATTAACTGAAATTTTTTCTGTAAGTTCTGCATAATAATAGAATTATTTTAACTCTCAGATTTATCAATCACGTTTTATTACAAAAATTTACAGTCCCTTATGTGAATATAATCACTGTTTTTAAGCAATTTAATATAATAACTGAGATAAATGCTCTAGTTTTTGTAAAAAAGAAAATATCTCTTATCTTGAAGATCATTTCAAAAATGAATAATATAGCAACACATTAGATGAAAAAATTGAACATTTGTTTATAAACATTTGGTACAGAATGGACCGCGTTTATGTTATTTTTGTCAATTTTTACCTATTTTTTCCCATTTTAGTAATAATAATTTCTTTTCTCTTTTTAAATTTAGCACATTTTTGTTAAAATGCACTAAACAAATCTAAAAAACAACAAAAAAAATCCCCTATCTCTTTTTTTTTTAAAAAGTTGTGGCAACCAGTCGGATACCTTAAGTGTGTTCAGCAACTCAGTATGATTACATATTATGTACTTAGAAAAGAATCTAACATTTTATACCTGTCAAAAAATTATAGATATTTAAAATATTTCCTAGACTTGTTTGTAATTTATTGAAAATATTTTATTTACTATTGTGGGTTAATAAAGCTAACCACCAGAAAAATCCTTCCAAATGAGATATACCAACAAATCTATTCAGAAAAATTAGTTAACCAGATCCTAATATAAGTACAAGCTTCTTTAGAAATCTAAGTTTTATAAGTAGATCTCGTTAGACTCTTCTTCAGCTTCTCAAATGCGAAAAATATAAGTTTTTGTTTCATTTTTGTTTTGGTTTTTTATGAAACCTGGATTTTTAAGACAAATTTGTAGTTCATTAATCTTGCAGAAAAATGGTATGTACTATCACAAAGAAGCATTTAATTTCTTGCCAACCTCCAAATGTAAAGTAATATTTTGTGAAAAATAATACTATAATTTAAAAAACTGCAATGTCGAAGTGCTTCATTAAAATTAATTTCTTCTTTCCATTGATTTTTTCATGATAATTTAAGTTGGCTTAACATATTCTTCAATTCCTCAAAATTGCTCATGTAAGAAAACTGCTTACTACTTTTTTGAAATGTTTTTTAAGAAACTTATTTCGTAATTGTACCTTTAATATTTCGTAAGTTTTCCAAATTTTTAAATAGAATTCCATTAATTCTTCAGGCAAAATAAGAGAAGAAGCCTTTTAAAATCTCAGCAATATCTCCTTTTGATTAAAAGCTTCGTCCCAAATTTAAACAACTTTATTAAAATTTTCTTTTTCGTTTAGAAAATACGGCCATTACCATAATTTTATTTGCATATTCAGTTCAGTATTTTGTGAATGGTTAAATGTACAGTTCTTATACTTTGAGAGAAGCATAAGTTCGAAATTTGAGAACCTTAATAACTTAAATGGGTTTTTTAATCTCAGTGAAACATTCACTATTTTAAATTCAAAAGGTTTTTCTGGTTGTAAGTGGTAGAAATGCGTATAAGTTTCAGATATTATAGTATGTTTGTTATCTATTGTACGTTTAACTTTTTTAGATTTAAATCGGGAAATATCACAGTTAATAGAAAATAATTATTTAACTCAAATAAAGTCTTAGTAAACAGTATGCGAAATGATAGTGCATTAGAAAATTACTTCTCGCTTCTCGCAACGCATTCACCTTTCAAAGAAATAAATTTAAGTAAATGTATATTTAAACTAATACGTCATGCTTATTTCCTATTAACAGGAGAAAACTTTCTAATTCAAATAGGAAATAGTTTGAATAGATATAAAAATAAATTCCTTTATATAGTAGACTAAAAAACACAAATCATTTGTTTTGTTTCGTGCCAGAAATTACTTGATTCTTTCTCCCAAATCTATTGCTTAAAAATTAGTTATATCTTATATTTGAAAAATAAAATATACTACTCAATTAGTTTTAGTTTCTTTATGGAAGATAAATGAAATTTTTTTTTTCGCATATGTCTCTTAATAATATACTTAATCATCATCATTCTGTATGGAATACTGTTTGGAATTTAATCTTAAACTGTTGTTTTTCTTAATACTTTCAAGAATTTCTATTTAAACATAATTGTTTGATATCAATGAAATAAAAACTATTTCATTTTTAAAAAAGTTCTTTAAGAGTTCATCTCTTTTTTAAAAGAATCATTGCTTAATACTATATTGTCCAAGGAAGGCATTTTGACTGCTTTTTAATTTTATTTAGAAAAACAATTACGTATATAATGACACATTTTCCTTGAAATTTTTAGAATATATTTTTTCCAAGTGAAGTAAATGTTTTTTATTGTAAATATTTACTAATAACTTGTTATATAATAGTAAATAATGTAAAAAATATTAAAAATTAATTTTAAACAAGTTTTTTTATGCATTAGTTATTCTTTCCCAATGCAGCCATTTTGACTGATTTTGGGCAATATAGGTATATACTAAATTTCAGTCTTTTTAGTGTTAATATTTGATCTTCAGTTTGTTAAACTTACTGAAACGTTCCGATTTGCTTTGAACTTTTTTACAATAAGAGTTATAGCATAATAAAACTAAAAAATTGATTACTGTTCTTTTTTTTTATTTAAGTTTTCTAAACATTAGTGGACATTATTAAAAGAAGAAGTACTTTTACTTCTCTTAAGTAAAGCATTACTCCTTTTTTTTTAAATTTATGAAGCATATTAATAAAATAATTGATTCAAATTAAACAAATTTCCTTATGATCCATAAATGCCTTAAAAACAAAACAACGTTAATTCTTTATTAAATTAAGACTACTTTTAAGAAAGATAAAAAATGGGTTTTACTGACATTTTTTCTACATGAATTCACAACATCAAAAAAAACATTCCTATTGCACAGGTTCAAATTCTACAACAGCTACATAAAATGCTTAGACACATCCCAATTCTTCTTGGCGAGAACGAAAAAGTATCCAAAATGTTCGCATTATGAAATTCAATTTGTTTCATTAATTATGGTGGAAATGACTTAAATAAAGAATATTTTAAATATCACGTTCGAATCTGTTCAATCCAGGTATATTCAATAAAACTAGTAGATAACCAAATAATAGATGATTTAAAAAGCAGACGATTCATAATGATTTTTCAATTTTTGAATATCGTGTCTTATCTAGAATCTAGTGTGCATTAGAAATCTCCGATTATATGCCTGATGAATAATTTCTCTACTGTTGCAGGAAACTGCACAAGTCTCAATATTTCATAACACGAGACATGAAAAGAACAAAAAATGCTGGTACTGAACTCCTTCTTTTTGGAACCTTTACACATAAATTATTCCTAACTTTTATAACAGCACTAATGCTTTTATATTTTCCATAACTAAGGAATTATGGGAAAAAGAACTATAAAAATTGGTGAATACTGATAAGCTATTGATAAGAACATTAAACAAGTATATTTTTTGTTGCTTATCCAACAAGATCGAAAGTAATATAAGATCGAGGCCCACGAAGTTCATCGTGGTAAACGGGCTAGATTACACCTGATTACTCTGAAGTCCTGTGTAGGTGAAAGTATGATTTCGTTTCATTCCACGCCAATTTTAAAGGAACGACACGCAAGGGATCTCTCATTCCTCTCATTTACTACCATAGCCTTTCGAAAGGATTTTCAGGAACATGTAGAATACCTATATTGCACACACACACACACAATGCACCATACATTTACAAGTATCTATGTCTTCTCTCAGATTTGAACCCATACCCTTTGGCACAGCTCTTAGCGTCATTCATCATTATCCCATCTGGGAAGCAAACAAGTATGTGTGAAACTCAAATCATGGTAAAATACCCATATCTTAAACTTGTATAAATTTGCAAACAGGACAAGTTTGCGAAATCTGCAATTTGAATTAATTTTAAGGTATCCGACTGGTTGCGATAACTTTTTTTTAAAAAAATGGAAATATGTGAATTTTTTTGTTGTTTTTAGATTTGTTTAGTACATTTTAAGAAAAATATGCTAAAAAATTAAGAAGAGAAAAGAAATTATTATAAATAAAATAGGAAAAGTTGGGTAAAAATATACAAACAATAACATAAACGTGGCCCATTTTGTACCAAATTTTTATGAACAAATTTTCAATTTTTTAATTCTGTTGCGTCGCTATTTTATTCATTTTCGAAATGACCTTCAGGATAAAATATATTTTAATTTTTACAAAAACTACTGCACTTTATCTCAGTTATATGAAATTGCTTAATAAAACGGTGATTATATTCACATAAGGGACTGAAAATTTTGTAATAAAACAGTGTTTGATAAATTGGAAGATTAAAACACTTCTACTATTATACCGAGCCTGCACAAAAAATTTCAGCTAATTATTTTCAAAACTTTTTGAGCCAAATACTGCCCCCCCCCCCCCCGTTTGAGCGTTTTCAAAAAACCACATTTCGAGTAAAACACGTTTTAAAGTATGTTAAAAACGCACTTAAATTACATACTTTACTATGTTAAAAGTACGTAAGTTAAAGTAATGGCATCTGTTTTTACTGAAACACTTGTAGTTTTTGTTCTAGTGAACGGAAAATAATAAACTTGGTATTTTTATAAAGCTAATAAGACGGTCTACAAAATCAAATCATAAGAAAATTTATCAATTTTTGACAAATTTCACAATTTTAGGGTAGCTGGGATACCTTAATATGAGAAATCAGTTTATGTGTGGAAAAAGTGCGGGCTTAATAAGCAAACTCTTGTTTAAACATTAACCGAATGCGTTAATTGGTTAAGTTTTATTCTTTATTGATTATCTTTTAAAAACAAAGGTGGAACAAATAAAATAATTTTAATCCTGGCAGATGATTTTTATTGAATCTGCAATAAGATTCATAATAAATAACGTTAAAGTTAAATAACTCTGTAACAGGATAAATAAAAACAAAGTATTCACGGCAGTATATCTGATAATCATATATAATACGTAACATACCTTATGAGCAAGGTGTTTAAAAAATGCCCAGAAGTTATTCGTCTTCCAAGAAAAAATCTAACTGTAGTGAAAATTCGATAAATTCCTGACCTTTCTCTTGATGAAAAACCAATAATAAAATTGACAAAATTAACAACAAAATGGAGAAAAGTTATGAAAGTACAAAATTCATCATTCAGAATGATTTGCAATTTCGTACAGCCGCATAAAGATGGGTGACTCAAATTTTGAATGCAAATAAAATTGGCACTGACAGAAATTTATTAATGACATTTGAATCATTGTGAAGAAGAAAATGCATTTTTGATGCGAGTTTAATTTGTGAGGAAACTTAGATAAGTCATTACAACCCTGAAACAAAGCGGTTCAGAGTGGAATGGGTACAAAACAAAAATAACTGTTTCACTAATAGAAAAAACTTGGTATCTGTAAGGGGAATTATCGACATTGGTTTTGTGGAGGCACAGGGTACAATGAATAACGACTTTCATCTTGATTCATACATTCTTGCTGAAACTTGTCCTAATGTATGAGATGTAATGCATATAGATTATAAAAAAGGAAAGTAATAAAGAATATAATTTATTTATTTTTCTTAAATTTTTACTTTTCAATTTAAAAAAGTAACTACTCCAACCAGACGAAAAAATTATTTAACCCACTAACGTATCGATACTATGCATTTGTTTGTCAATATTCTCTTCATCTTTAAGAATTTAAATTTATAAATAATGATAATACTTAATTCACACACACATAACTTTACTTAACGTTTTCGTCGATCTTATGGCTTCCATATGTTTCCCGTTTCTCCAGTTCGAATGCTTTTCAAAATTATTAACATCTGGAAACCTTATTTTTATTTATGGTCCAATTCAATTTAAGTATCGATATCATTTATCTATGCACTTAGAAAATTCTCCATCCAGCTCAAATAAATATTAATTTTGCATAATACTGACGATGGGAAATTCCATAAATGCAGACTTTTATTGCAGCCATCTATAACAAATACAGATTATTATGAAACATAAAGGAAATTCAATTGATTCTCGTTTGCCTTTTTATTTTATTTCCATCGTTTCGATTATATGTATTCAGTGTTACGATCAATAAGATTCTAAAAAGGGTTGGAAATTTTTCTTTCTTTTTTGTGTTAAATATTTTGATTCACTGAAAAATATTTATTTGGATTAGTTGTTGTATTTATGATATACGGAATCAAAACAAAATATAGTGTTTTTTGACTTTATAAGTATTTATGAATGTAAAATTTTGAGTTTTTTGAAAAGAAGAAATTAAAAACATTACAGTGCAAGAGGATTGTATTTTTTGAATTATCTGTGATGTTTTTTTGTTTCAGTAATTTGTCACATGACAGACATACACTGCCAAGCCAAAACATTATGAACACTTACATATTTTTCAATAAACTAGTATGGATGGCGTGGAGGACACATGATTGAGATAGGACGATATTCAACTACTGGTGGAGAATTTAAGTTATCATTCTTACTTTTGTGAATTAAACGAAAAGGGCTGCTGGTCTAGGCAAATATAAAAGAGGGCAGATTTTAATGGCTTAAAGACGAATATCCTTAAAACAATATGGTTGGTAGGTTGTTCGTTTCTGCTTTTTTTAGTATTTATAATAAAAGGATAAATAACGGAGAAAACAGATGTAGGTACATAACATTGGATGTCCCACTTGGTAAAGCAAAATTGGTTCCAGACAGTGGTTCAGCAGACAGCTCAATACAATCCAGGTTCAAGTGGAATGAATTCGGAACATTCAGTTCGGAGGACACTATTGGTTATGGTCGCTCTCTTGTATCTCTGTTGATCAAGATTAACAATTGTGACGTATCTATACGCGTTCTTTCACTAACCGTCTTGGGAAATATTTGGGGTTATTAAAAATATCAACCTTCTCCTAAGGAGAAGATGTGATATGCAAATTAAGTTTATCATATATAGCTCAGGTTCACGAATTAAAGATATTAGTTAGTTAGTTGTTAAAAAATGAAGAAGGATAGATAGTAGATAGTTAGAGGGTTAGAAGGTTAATTAATTAAAGGTGACTAATGAGACACACAAGGAGAAGAATACCATAAAAGGTTAAAAAGTCCGTGTGAGAGATTAAAGACAGGAAGGTGATATTGATAAAGAAATTGAAGGATTAAACCTTAATTGGTAAGAAGATTGCCTACAGTTTATGTATTAGTAACCGTCATATTACGTTAGATATTTGAAGTATTAAAGAGATAAAGTGACAATTAGTTACTTTTCTAACGTGTAAAGCAATATTGGGGGCAAATGATTGTTTATCATAAAGTGGTTAATTTATTTGATGTATTTTCCCAAAACGTGACTCTCATCCCCTCCCTCTGTTGACTGATCAAAACATCCTATTTATTGTGTTTCATTGAATTGTTCGTGATTCAATTTAAACATTGAATAAATAATTTGAAATTATCATGTCGAATCAGCCTTCACTTCCTCCCTAATCTTTAGCTGGGTCACAAGGTAGACAGGGAGGGTTATTACACTGTCAACTACGTCTATAGTGGGCCTGGGAGCCTCAATACTGGACTATATACAGTAGAACGTCTTTTATCCGAACGTTTATTATCCGGAGTGTCAAATATCCGAACCAAAGTCCAGATAAGTATCCGAACTGTGCAATGCTCAACAGTTGTTTCGTGTGAGGCCAAATGCGACGGGGAAACCCAAGGTGAGGGATTTTGGGGGAATTTCAGCTGTGTGATTTGATAAACATTTGCGCGAATTATTGGTCAGTTTGTTTCCAAGTAAAGGGGTTTTTAGGTGCTCTTTTGTTGAGTTTTGTTGATATAGAAACCTGAATGAAAGATTGGACCTGGATGCGATGCAAAGATTGTGGACTTCAAATGCTAAATGATGACGAGATTGTGACTCCCGTACAAAAAGAATCCGACCCTGTCGACAATTAAACGAATGAAGACGAGGACAACAACAAAGAAAGTAGCAAATGCTGACGCGTTTCTGCGTTAGAGACAACTATGCAGTGATGCAAATAACAATCAGAGTTCTGTCCTTCTAAACTACTGCTGCTGAAGAGAATCAGTGACCTTGAATTGAAAAAACGAAAGTGTACAATGGTATAACGAAAAATAAGTGATTATTTTCCACAACAAGGTAAAATTGCGATATTTTGAACCTATTTTGCTTTTTCTTCAAGCACGTTTCACGCATGTGATGATTTTAAATATTTGTATAGTTTCCAGTAGCATATACTGCATGAAACGCATTCGATTTTCGGTTATCCGAACAATCGCGTATCCGAACGGTGTCTGGCCCCAATTGATTCGGATGAATGACGTTCTGCTGTACATGTGAAAGAGAGTTTCCTGGCTGGATGAATCACTATTTTTCATTCATCGTATTGATGGTTGAGTCCAGGTGCGTTGTCTTTTACAAGTACGTCAGTTGCTCTCTCCATGTACGTAGACTGGTGATGGTGGTATTACGCTTTGGAGAACGTTATCCTGCATGACTCTAGGACGTGTATTTCTGATAGAAGGGACCGTAAAAGCTGCAGACTATCTGAACACAATTACGATTCAGTCGTGTCCTTAAATGGAGTTTGTCTCCAAACTGGAATTAGAATCTTCTAGCAGGACAGCGTCTCATGCCAAAGGACTAGAATTGTGTTACATGGGCTTGATGGGCATCACGAAAGATGGATTCCAATTCATATCCTGCCGACATAATTCGTTGAATCTTAATCTGATAGGGTTGATTTGAGTTCTCAATGAAATACAGCTCACAGAACAAACATCTTTATGTCAGAATATCTAAGTTTGAGGAACCTCTGCTTATAGACAATTGGTACCACCTATCTCCAGTCATCTATCAAGAAGTGGTGTCCATGCCAAGCGTGAACTCCAGCTGTTTTGTAGGCAGAAAGTGGAGCAACGTGTTACTGAGTAGGTATTCATAATGTTTTGGCTATTCAATGTATATCTGTCAGCTTTGTTGGCCATTTATTTTGATTAAAGCACAAAGAACAGCAAGTAGTGTACCTACAATATAGCTCCAAATCAATTTTCATGATAATTTATTTTGTTACTGCACGTCAAACACATTTACGTGTTTTTAAAATGATAACGATGGTAAGAAAAAGTCCATTTTTATTAACTTTATTTACATAATGATACTTAGCTTAAATACAGCTGTATGAAAAAATATTAAAAAGCCGTACTTTTGCTAAAATTTATTTTTTTAAATTATTGCTGAAAAATGTTTTAAGTTTATAAAGAATCTGTTTCAAGATGCAAATGATAAATGTAATTAAAAAAGAAGAACAAGTATAATTTTTTGGACAATATTTTTAGATATGATACGTATTTAAGTAGCTCACACGCAATTATATATATAAATTTTAGTAATGAGTTGTCAAGTAACGTAAAAAAGTAGTGTTTATATACCCATAAATTTATGCTACATGCACGAGTTTTTCCTATCAATTTGATTTTCCAAAATTTTCCGAAATGAATGATAACTATCGATTGATTGTCTTAGCACTTTTAACAATCGAGGTTGAGATTCTTATGCTCAAATCCAATTATTGTAGATACTATTTACATAGCCTGTCGTTGCATGGGCTTTTTCTAATGTATAACTTTTTTCTTCGTTTTTCCTTCCCAGGGAAATTGTGTTACAACAAGATATGACAAAAGTACTTTCAATAAAAACTCTTCACGTGCTATCAGGTTTTATTATAATGCTAAATGTTATCCATCCGCTTCATTAGGTATTTTATGATGTTGTATGACTATATATATGGTTGAAACAAAAGTTTCTCGCCACCGTTAACATCATCTCCGCCAAAAATTTGCATTGGCAAGTTTGCTCATATTTTATCAGTCGATTTTTAGCACGTGAAAGAAAGATACTTGCTTTAGAATACTGTGTTGTGAAATCTTTAAAAAATATATCTGTATCACAAAGCATAAAGTTTTTGAAATAGAACTATCACACTACCAAATTAGAAACAGTATTACTTAAAATTCCATCTCAAAAAGTAAGTTACAGCTATCTTAAGATGCTACAATTGTATCATATGACACTGCAAAGCAGCCTTTCTCAAACCGTGGGGTGCGCCCCTTTAGGGGGCGTGATAACTCTACAAGAGGGGCACGAGCATATTGAAAAGTCGTACACAAAAGATTGTTTTAAATAAAATATTAATTTACTAAAAATAAACAGTTACAACATAATAGAAACATTACATTTACATAAATGTATCAGCACTGTACAATATATTTTATAATTAATTTAACAATACAATAAAAACAAGTTTAATAATTATGAGTGATCCCCATGCGCTTGTCAAATATAAAATTATATACACAAATTAACACTTGATAATTTGTACGGTTTATAATTATTCCCTTAACTACCAATAAAAAGCTATTCGATTTGCTTCCCAATGTGTAAGCAAAATTAGGCAAAATAAGCAAAGCAAGGAATAAATAAGCATATTCTTTGAAATAAGTAAATCCATCGCAAATACTGCCAAGGTTCTTTTATTGTAATCCAAAGCCTTCAGAATAATTTTATGAATAGCAATGCACAGAAAAGATCGTACTTCGGAAAGACGTATATATACGTCCAGTGCAATTAACACTTTGGTTTAGCGAGACGTTCATATACGCCAGTAGCACTTAAGAGGTTAAAGTAGCAGTGTAGCCTTAGAGTCAAAGTATATATTATTGAATTCAATACATTGTTATTGTGTTGTTGTTGTTGCTTATGCCACCTGTCTGACGTAGTCAGATCGAGGCCCACGAAATTCATCATTTCTACGGGCTAGAGATACGTCTGTCATTAGCCTAAGCTTTGAGCCCATAAAGGTGACAGCAAGATTTTGCTCACGATAGATGGCGACACGATTCGGACCCACGGATTTAGCGAGCACGTGCTCCGTTTGTACTCGGCGAGTATTTGGTGGCATCGGGCATCGAATCCAGGCCTTCCGGTCTGGTGTCCGATGCTCTAACCACTAGGCTACCCACGGCCCCATTGTTATTGTAAGGAAAGGGGGCACGATAAAAATTATGATTGAATATTGGGTCGCTAATATTGCAAGTTTGAGAAGCACTGCTGTAAAGGCTTGGTACCAAAAGTTCAAAAGCAAGAATTATGACATTCAAGAAGCCGAGTGCTCTGGCAGGCCTTCTGAAATTGGTGGAAAACTTTCGTTACAACCTTATATTATTTTTATTTAATTGATATCTAAGTCCTTACATTAATCTTTCTACTGCAATTAAAAAAGTTCCTTATAAAATCCACTTCTTGAAATAAAAAAAAAGAAACGAGCCTTACAGTAGTCGCATACGATGTGTAAAATCTGACATGTTATCGTGGTAAATTCGCAATAGCAACTTAAATCCTGAAAAAAATGAACCGAGTATGATTGGAAATAATTTTCTATGCAATAATTATATCTTTAATTAAAACTTTATTTAATTAACGTAAGGAGTAATGCAATTTTTTATCAAAAATAATATTATTCTTTTTCAATTTGGGGATGAGCGGTAATGATAACTTATGATAACTAAAATATGACATATATACTTGTGATTTCAAAGTATTTAAAAACCATTGAAAAATAGCGTCAATAACAGTACCACTGTTAGTTGTCGAAACATTTCGATTTGTGTTCATTTCGAGCTTGAGTTCATCATTCAAAAAAGCTATGAGGGGCTCGGCTTCCAGCAAACTGAAGTTAACTTTAAAATAACCACTCATAAGCATGGAAAGCGAGTGATAGTTTTTTTTTAAAGAGCAAAACCACCTTAGGTATATGGTATAAGTAAAAAATGCAGGAAATCTTTAATTTTTTGAACGGTTTGATTCGGAGAAATGTATACGACCCCGAAATCACAGTTTGTCCATTTTCAAATAAGCATTCTGCCGCACATATGTCCCCAATATCTTGAATAACAATACCCAATCCACTTGTTCAAGGATAAGTAATATCCATATGAGGAGAGAGAGAGAGTCACAACATGTGAGTTGTTCTGTTTGCGATAGATCACAACACCAGCTGCGCTTCTACTTTGATCTTAAAGTGAGAAAACAAAACAAAAACAAAGATCCCAACACCTAGACCGCAAGGGGGGGGGTCCCTCCGGAATGTAGGAGAAAAAAACAGACCTTCAATGGGAGGATAGGAAAGAGACACCACCAAGCGCGCTGATCGGTCAAATTAAATAGCGCGCGCTTCCCCAACTTCCTGTTACGCATTTCCGTCCCTTTTCACGAAATCACTCCCACAAATCTCCAGCAATCGAGAGGAAAGATGTTACACATCAAAAAGGCAGGAATTTTCTTCTCCACCACCATAGAGTTGATTTTCACCAAACAGATTTTAATCAGATCTCTACTCAACAAAAGAAACTTTATGACGGCTTTTATTAGCGATTTTCCACTAACAATCCTCTTGGGGAATTTTTTTGGTCCTTCAAAATTATTTTATTAGAAAGCTTCCTCCTAAGAAGAGAACGTGAAGACGCAGTTATAACTACCATATAATGTCTAGGCTTTCAGGTTAGAGAGAGAGAGAGGATAAACTGCTAGGGGAGCAGTGATTAATCAAATTGAATGTGAGGCGCGGATAATTAATAATTGATAATTGTATTACTTAAAGTGACGATCTGCCACTTGAGATTGAGTCTAGATTAGATAGCTAAGAAGTCAGAGTTATTGAATTAAGTAAATGTACTAAAGTATTTAAAGTTTTCTCACATCACGCATACCTCATTGATTGTCCTCATATTTATTATTTGGGTGCATCTCTTAACTTTGGTGGATCAAACTGGTGTTGTGGTTTATGCTGTAAATAAATTACGTGATTTTAGAGCATGGCTAGTCTTCCTTCCCTTTCTTCCACACCTTTAGACGAGCAGGCAAGACCTTTACAACATGCTTGCCAATTTTCAAGTCTATAGGTTTCATAATTCACAAACGGGATTTTTTTTAACTGTACGTCCATGTAATCCCCCACAACCCCTCCCCCCCCTTTAGTTGTCGATTGCTCCAAAACCAGTTCTTAGGGGATTTCTATTCAACAAACGAAACATGTTTATAGAATTTCACGATTGTATGGCTCATCTTTCAAAAAGCATCCGTAACCTCCCTTGAGTTGATTTCCGCAAAACTATTTCTTAATCTGTTTTTAACAAAAGAAATATTCTTAATAAGTTTTAAGTTTGTAGGTTTGATAATTCTTTAACCAGTTTTTTTTTACTTTAACATTCCTGAAATTCTTCCTTTAGAAGTCGATTTTTGCAAAACTCGTTCGTTTGTGCTGCATCGCAAGCATTCCATACACACCTATTCTTTTATTAAAAAATACAATAACATTAGCAAAAATTTAAACGTTGCCAATTTAAAAGATATTGACAAATGTAGAAAAAGTTTTTTAAACATGAGCGTTAACAGTTTTCCACTATTGGCATCATATCAGCTTATTTAGTGACTTAATTCATACACACATATTCATTCTCAAGCAAGGGGGTGGGAGTTTGAAAAAAAATTGGCACGAATAAAATTTTGAAACTTCTTCAGCGGACGTGTGCTTTGAAACATCAATAAAGCTCCCTGCAAAATATTGGAACGATACGATCCCCAGTGTGGATTTGTAAACGTCCCTTGCAAACATACGAATTTTCAAATTTAAATGTGTTATATGCCCCGAAAAGCAAAATAAGAAATCAAAATTTTAGTCTACCGCAAGTATCGATGTAGAGGTAAGCAAATCTCTGCTATCGATATGTCTGTGAAGTTTTATAACAGGAATTTATGTTCTGTAGGTCTGCCGATTCCTATGGATATTTTAGTATACATTTGAATAGCTGGAAATAAAATCATGCTTAAAATATTTTATTTTCATGCTAAAGTAACCAGTACGCTCTTTTTCACCCCCCCCCCCATTTTTCCTTTTTCCTTCTAAGAAGTGCAATATTTACGCAGCTTGAGGTTTTTCGAATAACATATTTACAATTTTTATTTAAAATGAAAATCTTGAAATATTTATAATATGTTAAACTGTTTTTCTTTTCCACAATCGAAAAAAAAATTTTCTTCACGTTTTTTTTACCAAATTTTAAGAAACTTTACTTTATTCCAAGGACACAACAAAAATTTTCAAACGAAAAATAAAACATGAAAAATACCTTACTTTGCATTATTGAGGATTCTTTAAAGTAATATCTTTTAGAAAAAGTATTTAAAAACTGGAAAATATAAAGTTTTCGTTTGTGAAAGTTCGCTTTTTGTCTTTGGAGAAAGCTATATATTTTGATTTACTCTATCCTACTATGCAATTCCTTTTCATGTCGTTGCATACATATCTCTTTTGGTTGCAGATAGATATTTATTACGTTTTTTTTCTTTTTCTACACAATTTATACAGTTTTAGTCCTCTAGATTTATAAGTGAATCAAATACTTTTTTAAACGTAAGAAAAATTACACTGTTGCTCAAAAGTATAAGAGTTTTCAGATTTGGCCGATTATTTCTAAAGCTGCTGAACAAATTTTAAAGAAATTTGTTATTTTCATAGGGATGAAACAATGCAAAAACAAGTAATAAAAAAAATTATATAAACAAAAAAAAAATATTTACAATTAATATAAATGTGTATATACATATGACAGAATCACAACATTTAGTGGTAATTAGTTTCTATTAATTTTCATTAAAGTATCGTATTGTCATCCAAAACAATCGTATATATAAAATTTCAGTTCAACTGAATGCTTTGAAACATGAGAAAAAAATCTTTCAAAATTTCGACCCAAGTCGCTAAAAGTGAAGCCAACGTGGCTATATCTGTAACTGTTTAAAAATTAATTTCAGTCAATTAATTTTAATAAATTATAATTAAATGATCGTATTGTTACCAAAACAATAGTGTATAGAAAATTTCAGCTCAAATAAGCGCTTTAAGATGAGAGAAAAAAACCTTTTCAAGTTTTGACACAAGTCAACAAAATGGTCACTAAGTCACCAACAATGATGCCAATGTGTCTGTATTTGTAATTCTTTGAATAATAAGTTTTAGTCAATTAATTTTTACTATATATAATTAAACTACTGTATTGTCATCCAAAACAATCGTGTATATAAAAGTTCAGCTCAATTGAACGCTTTAAAATGTATTTTATTAACGATTGAAAATTTGAACAAGATAAATAGAGAGAGAGAGTGAACTAATAGTAGGAATTGAAAAAAATAACCATTCAATAGCTTGAATACTCA
>BMAO01034163.1:0-149136 GCA_019973975.1 Trichonephila clavata
GCGATCTCAAACTTGTGGCATTAACATGTTACCCAGTTTTACAGTGTGTATACATTTTTTGATCCCTCCTGTCGTCCAAATGATCATGAATTTTACAGATTTTAACTGAGAGAGTATTTGAAAAATTGTATTGTTCATGACAAAGGTATTTGTACGCTGGGTTCTTTTCAGAAGCATATACGGTGTGACTTGCCAAAGAAGATATTAAATTTTTGAGAGCTAGTCGAAGAGGAATTTTTTGGCCATCTGGAAACTATGAGTGAATCATATGGATCTATTAATGTAATCCAGATTCCAATGGATGAGCAAGGAGTGGAAGTAATATAACTCTAAATTTCTCTAAAAATTTTGAAGGGTAGAAATTTATAGGGAGGGTCACTTAGTACTTTTTGGGGACTATCGTAGTCATCTTAACAGACTACCATCAATTATGCTTATTTACTAAGCACTGATGAAAAAAAGATATGGTATTATCACCAAAAGTTTCTATCTTATTGCCTTTTCCTCCGTCTTCAGGTGCTGTTGGTCAATCAAAGTGATGTGACTTTACAATTTTGCCGCAATTATCCTATTAACCCGATCTGTTCCAAGTAATTTTATTTTATTTCCAGAATTCATTAAGTTATTACAGGATCAGATATTTAATAGCGCAAATGAAGTCATTCAAGAGAAACAATGAGTTTCGAAGCAGCCCATTGAGTTCTACATTAACTCTTTTTGAAAGGCCAGGGAATACTGTCTGAAATGTATAATTATAACTTGTAACAATGAAGATGTGAGTCTTAAGAATAAAAATTAATTTTCTATCTCAATTATTTTTAGTAATAATTAACACTTTACGATATTCTCTTCATTTGCGTGTGTGTGTGAGTATGCTTTCCAGATTGTATTATACATATATATATATATAGAGAGAGAGAGAGAGAATGGGGCTACTACGTATAATTAAAACATATATAAACTTATCATTAATGTGAAAGATATGAGTATTTTAATTTGAAATGTATGAGTATTTTAATTTGAAATGTATGAGTGTATTAATGCGAAATGTATAAGTGTTGTAATGGGAAACGCATGAATTTTTTTAATGTGAAATGTATAAATTGTAAAAAAAATACATGTGCATAAAAATTTATAAAGCTTATTTTTATCAATTATTACTCTGTCGCCCATCCGGTATAGTGGTTAGTGACGCTGACTGCTGTTCCGTAGGTCCTGGGTTCGAATCTTGGAGAAGGCATGGATGTTTGTAAATATATAGTGCCTTCGCGGCAGGGGGTACTCTAAATAGCCATCGAGCCGCAAGTCCTCTCGAGAGGTTGGTGGAAAGGGGAGATAGGTGGGAGGCCCCTAACAACTCCCAGGGTGTTCTCCCTCAAAATTGGGGTGGAACCGAGCCAAATCGTACTGTCACCTGCATGGTGCTCAAAGCTACGGTTAACGACAGGTGTACAGTCTAGCCCGATGTCATGATGAATTTCGTGGGCCTCGATCTGACTACGTCAGACAGGTGGCATTAGCAACAACAACTTACTCTGTCTTAAATTCTATCTTTATTTAATCATACATAATTATTAGGTAATGCAACACCCTTTTTACTACACAAATTGTATTTTTTGTAGGATTTATTTTTAGCCTGGGTGTTTCGAGTAACGTATTCACCTCTTAAAGACAGGTATACAACTCTAATCTTATGTATATATATACACTGACTTCCAAAAGTTACGGTACAGTCTGTTTAATGTGTTTAATTCGAAAATGAATGAACATGGAAACAAGGAATTTGGAGGAAATGTGCACTAAATAATTTCTTTTTAAATGCGTCGTATAGATTCAAATAGGTTGTATAAAAATGTACTTTACAGCAAAACAAACTTTTCCCTTGAAGGAAAAATCCATTATTGAAGAAAGTTGTACATCACAGTTTTATGTGAAAAAATGTCATGGACACATTACAGATAAGAGATTTAATAAGAAATGGTTCCATTCCTAGTTCCAATGATTGGTGACATCGAGACACATCCATGCCATTAATTAAGTTATCGGACACCGAAATGAGAGAAGTGAGGATCAAATATGAAGTAACTTTTGTTACAGTTCATGTAAGGGCATTGAAGTTGGGCTTATTGTCAACGAAATTACCAACAAGTATTGAAGATTAACAGTCATACACATAACGTACACAATAAGTTACGTAAATTGGATTCTGCACAATTTCTCTAATTTCTGCTTAAATTAGAGAATAGTAATAAGATTTAATGTTCGCTTTGTTAAAATAAAAGTTATCGCTATCGTTTGTTTCATAAGTTTTCTAAAAATAGATGATTATCATTCATATAAACAATTAAATTTATTGTTGCTACCGTTTTTTCAATGGCGAGCCTCAAAAAATGCGGTGTACCTTAACTTTTGGAAGCCAGTGTATGTATGTATGTGTGTGTATGTATATACGTACATATGTATCACACAATCACGCATACATGTATATATGTATCCATTACATATTGTATAAAACACATAAAATAAACAGTATAGCTACACGGGAAAGGATTACATCTAGAAGCTACTTAACTTACATGCGATTCCTTAAGTTAACAAAGTGTAATCGTAATTATATCTCATATATCAGTAAGTAGCATTAATAACCTTAAAATTTTTTATTTTATGTATTGGATTTTTTTTAAATTTAGTGAAAAGTCAAGTCATATTTTTTAGAAAAGTTTTTCTTTTCATTTTGTCAATTTGTCTGAAATACCCAAGCATTAATACTAAAAGTAAACGTGCTTAAATTACATAGCATTCAGGCAAAAAAATAAAGATTTAATATTTTTATGAACGAATCATTGAATCATTCTAATTTAAGAAAGTTTTTAATTTAAGCAAATTTAGAAGTTACTTGAGTAAACAAAATTTCCCTCTCTTTTAAGAACATCTTATAAAAATCGAAAATAATTATTAGTAAATCTAAAATGAAGTTATAAAATATTAAGTAAACGAAGTAACTTAATCCTATCTATTCATAAAATAAAAGCTACAAAATTTATAAATAATTTGCTTGTAATTTATTTTGTTTATTTATTTTTCTTTTCAATAAATAAGTAGAAAAATGTGGATGAAAACATTCATTAATAGGCATGTCTGAATTTTAATGCACTGTTAGAAAAATTAAGGTTTTTAAAATGTAGGAAGGAAAATAATTGGACTCTTTGTTAGATAAATATTAATAAAACAAATCATTTTAATGTACTATCAACTTTTTCACATCCGCTAATTTTTTTCACCCTTTGTATCTTTATTTTAAAAAGGATTTAATAATTGCAAGAACTTGAATTTTATTTCGTTTTAAAAACCAGTTTGTTAAATACCCTTTTTTATCTTATTATAAATTTAATTTTATTATTCGAGTATATTTTCATTTCTTTTTAGATTAAAATAAATTTTAAGAGCAGTCAGTAGGGTAAACATCTTCGGGGAATCGATTTTGAGTTTTTGATATTTCTAAAATCCCCAAAACAGGACCTTTCCAATGATGTAACATACTTGCCATTTTACTAATTAAAAGTATGTTAAAATGATTTTTAAAAAATATTCAGCTGATGAGCCACGCCCCCTTTGACAGATAGAATTGTAAAGATTGACCTTTTAAATCTGGGAAGCTTTTCCAAAGCCACTCTCTGTTTTATTTATTCATACGCAATTAACTGTAGATTGACTGCAAGCGTAACTGCTAGGGTTGTTTACCTATTTTGGAGCGCATACACGTTTTTATCGTGTGTTTGGGTTTTTAAATTAAATATCTAAAATTTCTAAAATTAACAAATTTTGAAATTTCGAATTTTTTGTTTCTTTATAAGGCTATATAGAAAAAAATATTTAAAAAAAACATAAAGGTACGTTTTAAGAAGGTAGGAATACTCTCAATCATAGTAACATTACTAACCAAAGTAATGTCAATCCTCAAGCTGGACAAACACATGACTCAAAGGAGACAGTGCAAAATAAAGTTTGATTAGAGTTTTTCTTCTTATTAAAGTAAGTATTATAAAAATGCCATCATGAATTAAAATATTCTTGCATTTGCTTTCAAGAATGAAGTTCATTGTAAAATGTGTAAAAGAGGTTTAGACATGCAAGTTTTAAAAGGTAAGTTGGGGCTGGAAATTTGTCCTGAAATGTTGTACTTGTCCATATGATGTAGAATTCTCTTTTTTAAATATTCATGAAGAAACGCAAATTACCACAATAAATAACAGGTTTGTATATGCTAAGTGTTTCATTGGAAGAGGTGCAGAACGTGGTAGAATATTTTGCAGCATAATAAATCTTCGGCAACCACCTACAAGTTTTTCTCCTTACGGTAAGCGAATCTCAAATGCTGTAAAACTTGTTTACGAGGACTCCGTTCAAAATGCTGCAAGGGAAGCTATTTGTGAAAATGAAGGTAATATAATAATATTGTGGTAGCGGGCAGAAGCACGGTTACACATCCTCAAATGGTGCAGTTACTGTAACCAGCATTGATACAGGTAAGGTGATAGATATCAATATTCGTTCGAAATATTGTATATGTAAAAAATGGGCACATAAAAACATTGTTTTTGTCCTGTCGGTGAAAATTCATGGTGTGGATATAAACAGGCTGAAGAATCGGGTAAGTCTTACAAACATAAAAAGTCTTCCGGTTGCTGTTAAAGTAGCAATGCGTTCTATATTTAGAATTCTTTCCCATCCTGATTTGTTGAAATAATATTTCCATCGAAAAACACAAAACCGGAATGAAAGTTTTCATAGTGTCATTTTATCACGGGTTCCCAAAACAACATTTGTGCACATTGAAACACTACTGTGTTTACTATAAATTATATTTTTTTAAATTGTGTGTTCTTTTTCTATAAATTATTGTGTGTTCTTATTTTTTTTCTGTATTCATGAACTGGAAATTTTTATTTTATATTTCCTATATATTCTTGTGTATACTGAAGTGAAATTTTTTGAAATATTCCTCAGACATTTAGCTAAAAAGCATATGTTGTAACACAGAAAAGGAAAATTTTTATAAAATTCATTATTTCCACTCTACAAAAATTACATTTTTAAACATGCTGATCAATTTTTTAAAAAAAATTTCACTTCTGTATAAAAATAAATGTTTATTTAATGCACACACAGATTTTTAATCTTTAGTGTTCAATAGTAAAAGGTACATAAATATAACTCAAAATGCGGTGCATGAAGCTTGTTATATACAAAAAAAAATCATAAATTTCATGTTTAAAAACATAAAAATAGTTTTCTTGTTGGTTTGGATACTATTTATGTAATATTTATAGAATCTTCATAATTCTTATATTTAAAGACAATGTGTTTACATGTGAATATACAAAACACTAATGAAACTTTTCGAAATGCCATATAATCATATATTACTGTCTTATAAAAATTATATTTTCAATTTGTGTCTTCTTTCTCTATAAATTAATTGTATGCGTGAACTGGAAATATTTATTTTTTATTGCATTTATATTGTATATACTGAAGTGAAATTTTTGAGATATTTCTCAGACATTTAGCTGAAAAGCAGAAGTCGTAACATAGAAAAGGAAACTTTTTATAAAATTCATTATTCTACTCTACAAAATTACATTTTTAAACATGCTGATAAATTTTTTTAAAAAAAAAATTCACTTTTGTATAAAGATAAATGTTTATTTAACGTACACACAAATTTTTAAGCTTTGTTTTCAATAGTTTCTTAGTAAAAGGGACATAAATATATCCCAAAATGCAATGCCCTTTTTCGTTGCACAAAACTTGTTACATACAAAAAATACACAAATTTCATGTTTAAAAACATAAAATCAGTTTTCTTGTTGTTGTTTTGGATACCATTTATGTAATATTTTAAGAATCCTTTTAACTCTGATACTTTAAGAAATTGTGTTTACATGTGAATTTATAAAACATTAATGAAACTTTTCAAAATGTCGTATAATGATGTATTACCAAAGCCATATTTTCATGTATTGACACATTTTCACATGGTATTTATGATGATTTATAATCAACTTGGTTGACAATAATATATCAGAACAGAAAACTATTCAAAAATTGATGCATAATTTGAGAAAAATGATGCAAATGCTATAAAATATCTCGATAGATTAAAAGTGAAAAATGCTATATATGCATTTTCTGAGAAATCTAAGTAAAAGAAATAAGTAAAATGTTTTAAAAGTTATTGTGAATAAGCTAATATTTAAAAAATAGTGCAAATACAGATTGTAATGCATAATTTTTTTGATGAAGTGACATTTTATAATAAAAATGCAATTATCTCAAAACGGTGTTTTTAAAACTGCGTGTACCATTTTCTCAGAACCTATTCAACGGAAGCACTTGCAATCTTCACTGAATATTACTGATACCTAACTATATATATTGAACGGAGCTTTTATTAATATTCCCATAATATTTTTGTAAAAGTATGTTATCGTGAAAAAAAAAATGACATTTTTAAAAAAATTCATAGCAATACTGTTGCGATGAATGTTTTTGAAAAAACTAAAGAATATATTTGAAAAAGCTTCCAATAATTTTAAATAAAAAAGTCTAATTAATATACAGAAAAAATTTTAAGTCTGTCAATTTAGTAGTTTCTGAGAAAAAGATACATAAAAATGCTCAATTTAACATTAGCGTTATAGGGGGTACCGACTACTCTTAAAAAGGTATGTTATGATTTATAAAAGAATTGCTATTTGGCCAATAATTACTATTTTAATAATACTCGTATTGAATGAAAAATGAAAAATTTAAATGTTTTGAAACTTTTTTCTTAATTTATTACATGACAAAAATAAGGTCTTTTAAAAATCTTGAAGAATAATTCTTTTCTATGTTATTTGTAACCCCCTTTTGTGAGTAGGGTATGGAAGTTTATTTACTTTCGAATCTGAGTCATTTTCACAAATTATTTAATAAAAGAAATATATATAATCTAACGTAATTTTAATTGTTTTGTCATTTACAATGTTTGGGTTTTTTCCTTTATTATGGATTTTTGTATTAATATATATTCAACATTTTTAATTTATCGAATAATCAAATGATACTCAATCTGCAGTTTGCGGGCCGCATGTGGCCCACCGGGTTTCTCTGTGTGACCCGATCATGGCCCATTGCACTAAGCAATTCAATTATTTTAGAACAATGTACTAATAATTTAGCTGGGAATTCTATCAATCAAGCAAACAAATCTATCAATTTTTTCTATCGATTTGCTTTTCTTTATTGTAAAATGTAAACAGGAGGGGCTTGGTCATAGATGAAAGGAAATTGAAACTACCTCATAACTCATTAAACATGCATTAAAGTGAATATTTTGTGTGTGGTAGAAAAGTTAATATAGTATTAAAGCAAAAGTTAAAAAAATAGCTTTAATATTTTGATTAATTTAGCTTTGGTCGTATAGTCTTTTCTTTTCCAATAACCTTTTTGTGGCACCACCACTCATTTACTACATATAGGTGGTGCTTCCATTCATTTACCATACTGTAAATAACTTACCATTTACTTTATCTAGGTGGCGCTGCCATTCGCTTACCATACTGTAAGTAGTTTCATATTCTGCAAATAGTTACTACTGATGTAATTAAAGTTGTTTGTACATATGTTGATAAATACCAAATAAAATTGCTTGGCTTGGCCAGCTTGTGAAGGATCTATACGGTTCCTTTCACTAACTCCCTTAGGGCATGCATTCTTTCAACCAACTTTCACCGAGACAGGAAAACGTGATTATGCAAATTAGGTTTAAGATATATATTCTGTATTCGCGAGTTTTGGAGAGTTAGTAAAGTGAAAATTGAAGTTTACTGAAGTGAGGATAGCTCGGATGTGAAGTAAATTAATGAGAAGCGAGCAATTCGGTAGTAGTACGTAACAGTGCAGGACGTGGGAAGTTGAAATCTATAAAAGGTGCTCAAGTTAACTGTTAGTGTTCAAAGCATCGTCTAACGGCTAAAGAATTGCAAGAATTCAGGTACTATGCTCATATTTTAAGTAGAAATTAGAAAGTTAAATTGTTAGCTCACGTTCGAGGTAAAAACGAGCCAGTATAAGTTATCGTAGGAATATTTTTAAATAATCGTATATATTATCGCCCACGTTATCTTGTCTCACCTCGGTCTTCTAAGTGTTGATCAAATTTATCTTAATTGGATTATTATTGTGTCTGTGTTGAATATTGTGACAAATAAACAATTGTAGTGAATAATGTAGTCTGATCAATTAGTTCCTTCCACAAATCTAGCCGGGGTATAGGGAAGAAGGAATACTAATTCCTTACAAGCTCACTTGCTTCATTCGACTGAGTATGAGCAACAACCTCATGGTTAGACCAGCGTGGAGTTCCTGTCGTATGTATATGACCAAGTGGTTGAAAAAGGTTGAGTACCCTAGACCAGTCGGTTTGAAATAACGTCACCCTATTAAAATTTTAAAGTTGTTGCTAGGAATTTCTTAACTTAAAGCCTCAATCAGATTGCAGACGATACTCGAATCTAGTATCCTGTAGTGAACCGGATTTTGCGCTGGTATTGTTATATAAGGGATTGACAGACTTATTGATTTTAAGTCGAATGATATATAAGTTAGAAATATCAACAATCAAATCCTAATCGAATTAATAATCGATGACTTTCAGCAAACCCCTTATTGCCCAGACTATCTCCAAGCAAAAATCCTTTAATTCATGAGATTTTCTCCTAAAACAGAAAACAGCTTGTTTAATACCTACTCACACAACTCTCAACAATTCAACGAATATTCTGATTCACAGGACTTATGTTTCCTGACTTTCTCACTTCAGAACTTTTCAAACAGTACTTCGTATTTTCACATGGCATAATCCCTTTATAATGCCAGTTTAAAAACACATTCAACTTCAAAAAGGAATTTTCATAACCTCTATAGCGTGATACATGAAAGCTTCATACATGAATTTAATTTATCGTTCAATAGTTTCTTTTATTTAGCACAACAGTCAGAATAAAGAAAATTATTTTGGTTGAAATGGAATCCTGACCTGACATTTTACAGTACGTAATCAGTTACAAAACTAACTAGGACCACCTCGGTTATTGTTTATACTTTCAAAACAAAATCACTTTTATTTGTAATGCATTCAGGTTCAATCTAATTATTTTATACAAGTAAACAAATTCAAATATGGGTAGTTTTATAAACCATGTAAATAATAATTTGTACCTGCCATTTATAAAATATACTTAAAACACTGAATAGACAGTAACTCTTAGGTAGGATCTTTGTATTTTTATTCAGGATTGGTGAAATATATATATTTTTTTGGATGCTCTACTTGAGTAATAATATTTAAATAACATTTTTAGAAATTCTGAGCCACTAAGAAAATGTCTATGTGTTGTAGTTACATTAAACTTTAGAGAACGTGTGATCGGTAATTCAGCCAAATTAATCTCTGAAAAGACGGACTTGGTATGAAAATAAACCAAGTTGGTCCTATTCTCCGTAATAGCTTTCTGAATACTTTGTGGTCTCTCAAAACCCAAAAACGGTCTGCGAAACACTTGTTTTCAGACGATTGGTTATAAAAGTTCTCTCTCTCTCTCTCTCTCATCTTTCTCCCTTCCATTTTTAACCACAATTATCCCCACTGTAGAATAGGTGAACAGCACGTTATCTTGTTGCCAGTGTCCAGCAACTTTTAGTAGGATCAATTATTGACAAAATGGCGGATGTCAGCATAGTCAAAAGGTCCCATTCTGAAATGTAGTTTATTCTCAAAAAGAGTCATCTCTCTCCTAAAGGTTAACTTGTTTAAAAATAAATTTGGCTTTTTTTCACTTATATACCATACTTTCATCCATAGCCTACATAAAAACTGAATAAAATGGAGAAATTAAATGCTCACGATTTTTGAAAAAATATTCTGGATTTCTAAAGTGTTATAAATAGATTTGAATAACGTTAAAGTTAACAACTTTGTGTATAATAACTCGTGAGATATAATCATTCTTCGTGAAATTGAACCAGTAATATGGCATTTGCATATATGTCGGATAGAAAAAAATTCAAAGAATAATAATAATGGAGTAGTATTTCATTCTATTGAAAAATATTGCTGTTCAGCCAATTTACTCACAGCGAAATAACTCAAATACAAAAAAATGTGCATATAGGCCAAGAAGTCTATTAAAAAAAGGTTAAGAGTGTTCCAATTCTATTACTTAAATTTTTTCAGCTGCATTAGAAATGATCCATTACGAAAATGGGAATATTTCCTGGCCATTGTAAATCAATTTTACCCTCAAATCTATCAAAAGCCATTTAGTTTTTACAACAGAAAAAAATACATAAGGAAACTATCATTCTGCTTGACATTCAAGTCTGCTGCGTATGTGGAACTAGTTAAATGACATCATAATAAGCTGTTTGGATTCCGAAACATTCTCCTCCTTCAGCTAAATGATGTGCCAAAAGACATTTTTACTTTCCCCCCTTTTTGTTTGTATTCAGAATGCATACCAATGATACAGTGGACCACTGTGAAAACAACCTGTTACATATTTCATAAGGCCGAAGCTTGTTACGTAGCAAGGCTGCAACATTCCGGGAGAAGAATGAATAAGAATAAGCCCAAACATTTAACACTGTTCACTGTTTCCAACCCGTTATCTAGATAAAAGTTAAAGGGCGTGTGTGTGTGTGGTAAGAAACCAAACAATATCTAACACTCCCATACCACCAGCTATCTGTATGCAAGTTAGCGACATGGAAGAGTAATTTCCCATGGGGCTGCGTATAGAAATAGGGGAAATACGAAATCCCTCGAATGTAGTCTGCTTTTGAAATCCAACGTTTTTCAGTTTTACATGGCAGGGTTGCAAACGGAATAAATAACAGACGAACATTTACTACCGAAACATTTTGAGGTTTTTCAGACCTTACGAATGTCTGTGATCGGTGTAAATCTTACAAGAAATGCTAAAATTTGCTTTAATCTTAAACATGTAAGATTTTTACGTTAAAATGAAGACTAAATAATGTAAAGCTTATTGATGTATTACAAGAAGTTTTTTAAAATATACTCCGTTGTTGTTAACTTAGTAAAAAGACTGAATGATTTTTCTGAAATATATAAAATAGCAACCACAATGTATAAAACATATCTTCTACAAAACCGAGCTATATATCAGACAACATATGAAAGAAAGAAATTTGAAATAGACATTATGATGCAACGTTATATGCAATAAATTTTCCTTTAAAATTGTATTATCAATTTCTCGTCTTATATATTTCACTCAAATGAAGATATTGTAGAATAGAAAAAAAATTCTATTATTTTTGTAATGTTAGAGAGGAAATGCCGAATTCTCTGAAACTATATAAGATCCTGCTTTTGGTCAATGTTTGATTGTAAGTTTGAAAATGTATCCAAAGAATTACTAAAAGTAATAGTTGGTGAAGAATGATTTTTTAATCATACATGCATCTATTTAGAAAATTCTAATAAATCCAAAAATGTTGTATTTAAAGATCGTAGAAATTTATACATCATTTTTAAGCAGTATAAATCCAATATAAAACACAGTTAACTCTTCATTTTTTACCATATTTGGTATTGAGAATATTTATTTATTTAATGAATAAACACACACACACATGATTTTCTAACTTTCTGTTAAAAAAAACTCCAAACGAAATAATGATTTTAGTCCCTTATCTTAAAATTTTCTGCTGAAGGGGAAGGTTGGGATCCAGTGACTCTACTTAATCAACTTAAGTCGTTAACAGCTTTAGAAAACATAATATTTTTCCATTTTGGTCAATTGACTTTATATTAAGTTGAGGAAAAAGAAATCAACTATTTGTTCGGAAGATGGCTGCAGTGATTAATATCTCATAAAGTATCAATCAGACGAGGACTACACCTGAGCCTGCAGATCCTTCTAAGCCTTTGGTCATATCCGAAGAATTCACAAAGCTACAAAAAATATCCTGATGGTACACTGAAGTATTTTTTTATTTATTTCTGATTCTTACTATGAAAAATTAAATATTCCCTATCGCACTTTTTCGTAAGTCTATAAGGGTGTTCTATTTCTTCAGCTGGTTTTTCGTAATCTTTTTATATCGAGTTTCAATTGTGAACGTCTTCCGTACGTGATTTAGCTGCCTTCCTAACTCAGAACTTACCCAATATATTTTGACAATTTCGCTTCTTCTGCTGTCGATAGCAATTGGTAGCAGTTTAGAGGATTTCTAAGACAATATGCTGAGACTTTACTGGTGCTTCTATTTTTGCGAAACGGCATTTACGATCGATCTTCCTAGCTTTCTTTTCGCACGTCTCTTCTTTAGATTACCCCAGCTGAACATCGGATCGTGTTTTCTCCACAATGTGACTATTTCCCAGTTAAAGTCTTCTTCAAAAATGCTATTCAGAGGAATTCTTTTGAATCTCTGAAATCTGGAAAACTAGTTCTATGTAGCATTTGTTTCATTTGACACGGACGATTTCATCACTCTGTGAGAGAGGATTTGTATTTTATACCATTATATAAACTTTCTATTCATTCGTATATAAAATGCATGCTCTTATACTAAATCTTATAAGTTTATTCAGTTGAAGTAAGAAGAATTCAATTTTATTATTTCAAAAAATGATTGGTTAATCGTATTGGCTCACGGACATATTTGACCAAGATGCTAAATATTGTCAATTTATTTGTAAGTGTATAAAGCAAATATTTGTAATATATATATATATATATATATATATATATATATATATATATATAGTCTTTTGTAAAACAATTGAAGTACCATGAAATAAATGGTTGTTTAAATTAAATTACATATGCGTTCAGCTCATACAGAGTTAATAAAATGATAAAAAAATCAAAGCCTTACGGCCCATTGACGGCTCATGATTACAGCTTAAATGTTTAAATCAGCAGTTGGTGAAACCATCACTGGAGGCGACAAATACTTTTACACGCGGTAAGATAGAGGTTCCTAATGTTATCCTGTGATACATTCTGCAAGGCATTCACTAGTTGGTACTCTAGATCTGAGACATTTTGGGTTGCTTGAATCTGGCGTTCTACCATGTCCAGAACAAGTTTTATTGGTGAAAGGTCTGGTGACCTTTCTGGTATTAACGCTACGAAGGTAGTCCAGAGATATGCGAGCGGTATATATGTGACTGGATTATCTTGTTGGAAAATGGCTCCCGGATGACTTACCATTAACAGTAAAACAACCGGCCACAGGATGATATCAACATAATGTTGAGCTGTTTAAGTTGTATGGAGGATAAAAAAGATGACCTTCCGTATGAAATAGAACCCCACACCATCACACCAGGGCTGCATTCCTTAGGGAAACAAAATCTGATGGAGATTGTTGTTCCCGTCCTTTCCAGACACGAAGACGATGGTCATCCTCTCCAAGAGTACAACGGGATTCATCATTGAACACTATGTGAAGCCAGTCTGATGACAACCATGATGAACTGCGACGCCACTACATATAATTACACCGATGTTGTGGGGTCAAGTGTAAACGTCTTAAAGGCCTCTGTGAGCGTAACACCGCCTCAGCCAAGCGCCCTCGTGCGATGGGGAAAGGAGCCACGGAGGGTATGGAAGAGGCAGTAGTACGTTGCAATAGTGACAACTTTACCGTTGGAGCAGTTAGGACCAGTCAAACAATCATCCGATCTTGCATTGCATTTGTGTGACTTGGCCTTCCAGAGCCTTCATTTCATCGATAAGTTCCTTGAGGCAGCCATTGCTGTCAGCACCTTTGCACAACTGTGTCTGTGTATTGTAAGTGAAGACCTATTTCTAGGTATGAGCACCCAGCTTCACGCGTTCCAATAATGCCACCATATTCGAAGTCATTCAGTTGCCTATAAGGTCTTCGGAAACGTCATGATGTCATCATTCGTTTTTGCTCTAGGGAATCACAACGACGAAAATGAAAAAAGATAAATTTTCCGCCTCTACTATACTTTGCCTATAAAAAATTATACGCCTCTACTATGTTATACTTTGCGAGTTGCTCAGAAGAAATGGACGCTACTACCGCAATCCATGATCTTTGGTCTTGAAAATTTGATCATTTGCATGTTTTATCAAGATGTCTTTGCCTACGGAATTTCATCTCAATCAGACAACCATTTCTTGGTGCTTCAATTTCTTTGCAAAAGAGTATATAAATATATATATACATATTATCTGAAAAGATTGTTGATTGGCGGACAAAATGGTTGAAAATATGAAAAGATTGTTAAGAAATCTCTTTGTTTGCCAAAGGCTGTCAGCCCCATGGAAAAATAAAGAAATCTTTTGGTTTGTAAATTTTGCTCTTACATAAACAAGATAAACTCCTTATAAAAGGAATTTTATTACAGTTCATATATTCAATAATTCTGGACTTAACTGTAATTTTTTATTGATTTTATATACTTGAAAATATATTTTGTAATGTATTGTTTAGAGTTAGTCAATTTATAGAATCAACCCTTCGTATCAGTTTTATTCATTCCTTATTTCAATATTTTCTTGTTTGCTCTCTTATGTAATTTTGGATTACGTAGGAAAAAATTTTAAGGAAAACTAATTTTAAAGAAGAAAAAAATGGTATTTGATATCATCTCTCTCTTCCTCCCAAGAGTGTTTGTTTTACAGATTCAATCTTTGCTATAATAACTAATTTGTAATGATGTCAGTGCATTTGTGCAACGAATTTATTCTGAAACTTAAAGAAGAAATTTCATTGACTGCGAATGATAACTTAAGTATATTATTCTAATCTGAAAAAAAAAAGAAATATTAAAATATAAAATTTAAAAAAATGAGATTATAGAGGAAAAATAAAACAAAGAAATTTAACTCTAACATATTCTAGAAGTAACACTTATTTTTAAGAAACGGTTTCAAAAAGACATTTATCAGTGTTACTAAAACATATTTAGGAGTATATCAAGTTTTGCAAGATGAATAATTTAGTAAAACTTGAATGTGCCAACTATTTTTTCCCTTAATTTTTTCTCTTACAAAGTTTCCTTCTTCCTTCAGAATATTTGCTTAAATAAGCAGTGTATATTTAAGTGAAATATTTTTAGTAAAAAACTTACAGTTAGAGAATTTTGAAGAATACTTTTCTGAAAAAAGAAGAAATGTGGCTTAAGCGATTACTTTTCTTGCACTAATTTTACTCAAATTTTATTTTATTTAGGTGCAAATATACAATTAATCTTTTATTTTCTTAAAGTGCACGATACTTTAAATTTTGTTTGAAACCTGATTTTTGGAAATATTTTACATTTTATTACAGTTTTTCTCAGAAACGTTTGAAGAAATTATGAAAGGTATAAGTTATATATATACACATACGTATATATAGTGGCTTTTTATCTCTCTAAACTGGTTATCAATAGTGCCTTAAGCTCATTTAAATAGGCGTACCCTTGGTTTCTGAACCCTTCGTATACCTATGGAGACTTTTCAAAGACATTTTTTATTTTCTTTTGCAATAAAGGGTTTTATTTTCAAGGAATTAATCCAAAGGGTATGCTCAAATTAGCAATGAGAACCAAAGTAGTGAGTGTAAAAATATTATTTTTTTTCAAATACACATTGGTTACCTTTTTTTAATTAATTGTCTCATACCTACCATTATGCAATAAACAATTTTCATAATGAGGCTAGAATTGCCCGTGGATGTTTCTTTTAAATCTAAGTAACAAATTTATCTTTTCTGGTATTTATAATATAATAGGGTTTTTCTATCCATAAGATTGAAGCTTAGAAGTCCCTTAGGCATAACGGCTTAGTGGTCAATGCCACGGACTTGTTGCTGGCATATCATAAGTTCCATTCAAATGACACTGAAGGCCCGACATGTAGAGGAGGCCGTTAAATACGTCAATCCTCAAACGTCTTCACGTTGGTGTGGTGTGGAAGTTAGGGCAAGGATGTTCCAGCTCAAGTGTCATCCTCGTCACTTGACCATTGTTTAAAATTACGAGATCTGTTTCGAGTAGTTTTTTGTACAACTTTAAGAAACCTTCACTCATGTAGGCATAACAATCCTGTAACAACTGCTCAGACTGGATGTAAAACACAAATCTAATATTCATAATTCTTTAATATTACTTTAAAGACTATTCTGCCGAAAATTGCTTTCTTCAGAAAAAAGTTTAAGCAAAGTTTTAAATATAAGAGGAAAAAGAATTTTTTCCCAAAATTAAAGTAAAAGGATTGAAGTTATATTAATGTAATTTTTCCTCGTCCTAGTATTAAGATGTGTTATTAATTAATACTAATTAAATTTCAACTAATTAAATTCCAATCGATTTGTTTAAATTTTTATCAAAAATTTTCATGGGATTTTATTTATATGTATCTCATACAATATTTGTCGACCCTACAGCCCTAAATAACTATGGGTGATCCTTTTTTTCATATTTAAGAGATAATGTTAAAAACAAAACAAATATATTTTCTACATTAAACCTGATTGTTTTTCTTTATTTATTTATCAGAATTTTCATTACATTTTTATAGCTCATGTAAAAGTAATATTTCTTCTCCAATTTGCATCCTATATTTTTTCACATTATGAAATTATCATTGAAAATTTCATGATGTTAAGATTTCATTCGAAATATAGTGCTTATCGTTCTCTGTACTCTAGTCACTATCCATTAGAGTTGTTTATTCAAGCTGTCCCTTTCAGCTTAAGCAGTGCAGCCCGGCTACAAATTTTGCCTCTATATTTAGTGGCAGAAAAGCTTAACTTCTGATCTATAGCCTAATGAATAAATCCTAAGCAGCTTAAGAGTGAATAATGTGGAATAAATTAATTGAAAGGGATGGTATTGAAACTTTTAGTATTTCATAAATGTGGGTAGATAATATCATTGTCTCTGCATATTCTATTTGTGACTAGCACAGTTATGTGCCCAGAAATATTAACTAATTAATTGAAGTAATTGTCAAAACATAAGGTTCAGATTCATTGTGAATTACTTATACAGTTCCAGAGAGTAAATGTAGCAATATTTCCGCAAGAATAAGTAAGAAATAAAGTAGTTACTTTACATATGATCCGACTACTTGTAACAACTTTTTTTTAAATGGATATAATAGGATTTTTTTTTTGTGGTTTCTAGATTTGTTTAGTACATTTGAAGAAAAATATGCTAAAATTAAGAAAAGAAAAGAAATTATTATTACTAAAATGGGAAAAATTGGTAAACATTTACAAAAAATAGCGCAAAAGGGGCCCATTTTGTACCAAAAGTTTATGAACAAATTTTCCATTTTTCAATTCTGATGTGTTGCTGTGTTGTTCATTTTTGAATTGACCTGCAGGATAAGAGATATTTTAGTTTTCACAAAACCTAGAGCACTTTATCTTAGTTATTATAGGAAATTGCTTACAAAAAGTGATTATATTCATGTACCAGACTGTAAATATTGTAATTAAACAGTGATTGATAAATCTGAAGGTTAAAATACTTCTACTATTATACAGAACATACCCAAAGAATTTCAGTTAATTATTTTCAAAACTGTTTTAGTAATCGCTGGCTCCGTTTGAGCATTTTCAAAAAAACACATTTCGAGTAAAATGCGTTTTAAAGTATGACATCTTGCTTAAAGTAATATCATCTGCTTTTACTAAAACACTTGCAGTTTTTGTTCTAGTGAATGTAAAATAATAAACTTGGTATTTTTATAAAGCCTATAAGATGGCCTACAAAATAAAGTCATAACAGAATGCGTCAATTTTTGGCAAAATTCACAATTTTAGGGTAGTCGTATACCTTAAATAAATTATTTTAAAAAATGCTCAGTTGAAGGAGAATAATGATTAACCCAACTGTGTAAAAAAAGTAGATTCAAGCTGAAAAAAATTTTACTCGAATCCAAAAAAATTAACTTAAATTTAAATTCAACTTTTTACGCTTCAAATTTACATGATGATATAAAAATATCATTTTTCTTTTCGAAGTAGTAAAGTTCTTAACATCAGTATTTCTTATATACTGCGATCAAGAATACAGAACTGTAAAAATAATTTCAGTTCAGATTTTTATATATTTTCATGAACATCTAGAAATAAACATTAATTATATGTAAAAAATAAAATCATACTCATGAAATGAAAAATAACTAAAATTATGAATGAGCCTCACTAAAAGAAACAAGAAATTCGCATCATGAATGAAGAAGAACGGATTCTAAAGTAAGAATTACTTTTCATAAATATAATACACGCACTTCAAGAGAAAGAGCCAAGAACAAGCAACACTCCAGAAAGAGCCTAGTAATCTCTTGACAGATTGAAATTTGGTAGTAGTTTTAGTATAAATCCAGTTCAAAATTGAATAAATCCTGTGTACTTTTAGACATTAACTAGTTAAGCAATTTTATATAATATCCCTGTTCTAAAGTATACTTTTAGAAACCCGACATGAATTTTTCAATTAATCGTATACTTATTGGATAATGTGTTATATTCTTGCAGGAAAGATATTTTTATTTGTCTATTCCGTATATTTTAAACCAAAAAGATTTTCCACAAATCATTCATCTCGCCTTCTAGTAACGTGAATGTTATGAACGTTTCAATTTCCTAATACATATATATCATAGCACTTTAAAAACTACTACATATTTTTTTCCACTTATATTCAATTGCTTAATATACAGGGTGTATCAGTATAGTTGTTATATAAACTTTTAGGACAGATAGGGTACAAATAGACCATAGGAAATCTCATGGGAATGCATGATCGGAAACGCTTTCCTGGAGCGGAATGGAAGACACAAAACACAGGAAAGATATAACAAGGAGAGGAGAAAACATGCTTATTCTTAATATAGCAAAAATGTTGTGGTATGTCTTTGGTTGGTGTACGTGATAGATGGCGCTACGTAAGTCAAAGAATCAGATGACGGAGCCGGTGTACACGCGGATGTGCTGCCGAGCTCGCTATGAAGCTTCACTTCGCCTGTCCACAAAGTGGTAGTAGGATGGAAAGTTTAAGTGCGCGAAAGTTTAGCTCGTTCATATGCATCTGGCCGACGGGCAGCTGACTGCTATGAATAAGCCGCACAGTGGGTGAACGCCCAACGTTACTCCAGGAGGTTAACTCCTAGCCACATCTCCGCAGGCTTGCTCCAGATATTGTTCAACATCGGGACAACATGGGCACACAGGAACGGGAGTGAAGAATAAGATGCTCAAACAATGAGGAGACTGTGCTATATCTGTTACGGAACAATCCGTACCAGAGTGTGCAGGCTATCACAAGTCAAGTCAGGATTTCCAAAATGTTCGTCTGACTGATCCTGCATACTAACTGCATGCACCCCTATTGTCCCTTTAATGTTCCTTTTTCATAATTTTTAGCCCTAATGGGGATAATAATCTTGTTTGTTCCTCTTATTCTTGTTCTGTCTTTCTTGTGTTTTGTGTCGTCACTGCCATGAAAAGAAAGCGCTTCCGACCATGCACTCCTATGAGACTTCCCATCGTCTAGGTGTACTCTATCTGCCCTGAAAGTTTGTAACAATACTGATACACACTGTATATTTGTCAGGAATGTGCAATGACATTTCATATACAATGAAAACATTTTGGATATTTTTAACTTCTTGCAGAAATAATCAACATCAAATGTAAGAATAGGAGATTATATGATAAAATCTTTTTACTCAAATTGTGATGCTCATTAATATTTTAAAGCTATTGAAGCTTAATTTTTAGTTTTCAAACTAAAAAAATTCTATCTTAGAACATTTATAATGTGTTACTTTCTTGTTGTTTTCTTTCATTGATTTTAGCAACATTTTTTTTGTTGCGGTATTGTGTGACTAAAAAAAATGTTTCGAACAAATAATTTACTTTCTTTTATTGTAAAGGATAATGTCTAAATAGTACGATTCACGCGCGCACACACACACAGGTAAGGATTTTAAAACAAACATATATTTTCGAAATCTTCGTAATCAGGGAATGATATTATTTACATGTTTGAAAATTACCAATGACATAATAATTTCTAAGAAAAACAAGAATTTATACATATTTATTTACTACGTAATATGTTTTGTTGGTTGGTACATATAAAGATTTGTGTGCATTATCCTACAAGCACAGAGTGAAAAAATATATTTCGCTACTTTGATATTAATATACATATTTCCTCAATCAAGTTTAGTCTTAATCAGTAACCAAATTTTTAAATTTTTGAATACTCAGTATATAAAAAATTTAATATGTCGAGTGGTTTAACTTAACCTGGCTTTATATAATACTGATTACAGATATATCTACTTATCTTGTACTCTCTCTAAACAGCAGAATTTTAATTACAGGATCCGATTCAAGCACATTAAATATGAATCTCTTCTCGTAAACTTCTGACGTCACAATGCTTTTATAAAGTCATCAAATGTTTTCTATACCCCTTTTGTCTTTCGTTCGAAATACTTCTACTTAAAAATAGTCATGTTCATTTATTTACGTCACGATTCTTTCACGAGGTAATGTTCTCGTATCCAGTACTGTAGTAAAGAAACACCAGATTTTTGTTACGGAAATGCGTTTGAAAACCTGTTGCAGCCATTGTTTTAAAAGAAGGATGCTTTACTGTTGGCTCTAAGCAATTCATCACAAGATTAAATAAAAAAATTTTGAGTCCTAGGAATAGCATTAATTGCTAAGTTAATTAACTTTAGTCCCCGGACTTCAAACTGCTCTTCACTTAGGTGTGGCCTTGAGGAAAAATCATAAAGTCAGCGACATAATTTCTTATTACAGTTCAATAACCTGAAAATTGTATTCATCGTGATTCTTGTTGCTGATCCAAGAAACATAGGAAGTGTTTTTCAGCTTCAGAAATAGTTATCATTGAAATTCCATGGAAAGAGCATGTTTTTTTTCCAAGTGAATTACCCATTTGGGGGTTTGGTCAAGTCTATAGCCCTAAACCTCAATGAGTGACATTAATAGTTTTTAAAGAAAAATTGATATAAATAATAACAGCAATAGTATTCTACATCAAATGCATACATTGATTCTTGATTATGCAACCAATCTCATCATAAATCTCTGTAATTGTGATCGTTACCACCGTGCGGTTTGTATTAAATTATTTTTAGGCCCGTGCATGTCAACGCTGCTTATTTGACCTGACAAAATACCTATAAACAAAATCACATATTTATATACTATACGCAATCACATCGATAAATTCACTTCTAACAAGAAAATTCACTAATAAATCAGAAATAACAAACAGTTGTTACTGTAAATAAGTGTTTCAAAAAATTTGATACAAAATGTAATTTACATTATTTGGTTACTTTAACCAATTTAAAAAGATCACAGATGTAAGTGTTCAAAAATTTTCTCTATAACGTTAAGTTTAATTGGACTTGTTGATAAAAGAAAACATTAAAAGAAAAATAAAGATGTTACGATCTTAGAAATATGTTGCTGTGTCTATAGCTTGATGGCTTATTAATATTCGAAAAGAACTGATAATACAGATTAATTAGATACTTGCTTATAGAGATTTTCATCTCTAAAGAATAGAAGACTATAGTGCATCTGGCGTTGAGGACTTTGCTTAAGGTCAATACTCTGCTAAAGAGACTGTCATGTACATTGGGCAGTCTTGCATTTCATCGTTCTTCCGTTGACGATTTTTCGTCTGTAGATTTGATTTAATCTTCATTTTGACTTTTTGACTTTGAAGTTGCACTGAGACTATTGGTGAAGGATTTTGTTACTGCGGAATCAGTTAAAGAATTTACAAAAGCATATTTACTAAATCTATACTAAAATTTTACATTATATTTTACGTAGAATTTTTAAAAAATGTTTTACCTTTTTAACAATAATGTTCTTATTTCATAATTTTCAACAGTACATTTTTAAATGAACTTCCTTTAACCTTTCATGCATCGGTTTCCTTTTCAAAGTAGATAGCTGTAAGTATTTTTGCTGCAGAAATTTTCCACAATGATAATGTCAGAAACTATCAAATTTAATACCTTCTGAGAGAATTTGCATAAAATATCATAATTCGAAATAAATTTACATCTTAACTTGGCACCACTTACAATACAACTACACATTTTCATGAACTTTTAAGTTGTTTAAAGATTATTTAAATTTTTCCCTTTCACCATAAATTACCAAAACCATTCCCAAAACTTCCCATCTTAAGATTATTTTCTAATATTTTGAAACTTCAATACTTTGCCTATCTAGTTTTGTTTCCAGATCAGAGAAGATTTATTACATGTAGAAAATGCCCCTATGGAGAATTAGAAAATCCAATTTCTTCCTAATTCTGATTTCATATTCAGATTTATTAGACAGACTTTTCATCAGATTCTCCTAGGAAATAATCGCGAGGGGAAACAGACAATGGATGAATAAATCAAAGGATTTGAGCAAAGGAAGTATGTTGAGTATGAATTTTTCGTGCTTTGAAAACTGACGCATTCATTGACACAAAGTCTTCTTTGAGCCAAATAGTTCGCAATTATAAATTCACACCCAAACGGCAAAGGCTCATTGTGCAGGTGAATTTGTCTTATTCGTTAAAAGATTTGAATAATTTAATATTTGAGCGTGAAACGACTGAGAAGTTAAACCTTTGAATACAACTAGCATTTTGTGCTCTTATTATATAATGAAAGATTTAGGTATTAGATTTATTTTATTAGGCTGGAAATGATTTAATACACATAAGGAATAATTTATTAAATTTAATCGTTTTGTCATATTGATTTTCTCTACTGTTAATATCAAAGACTCTAAATGCATAAATACCACATAGAGTAAGTTTCCTCAGAACATAGAAAGTCGTTTATAAAAGTAACTGAAATCAAAGTTCGCAAAAACTTTAAAAAATTTCTTTCATTTTTGTTTTGTTCTTACTAAATATGTCAATCCAAAATAATATTCAAGATTACTTTAGTAAAATACACTAATAAATTGCAGAAGGGTATTTTCAAAGCTAAGTTTGGGGTTTTTGTACCAATTTATCCTGAAATTTTCTTTTGAGGACTTTCACCAGCTTACGTAATTTTAAAGAAAAATCATTCTTCAAAACTTCTATGCTATTATAGCACGAGTTCAGATTTAAAAAAACCATAATAATTATATTTTTAAGTAGGTCAATTGTTATTTTTTATAAATATGTTTAATATATTTATATATAAAAGAAGAGATCTTCAATAGATACTAAACTGCTATAAATTTAACTTAAGGCTAAACAATAAATAGAAATATAACAAGAAAGTAACTATTAAAGTTTATTGGCAGCAGTAATATGATATTTAATTCACACACACACATATCTAACACCCAAACGAGAGAGTTACATTAACATCGCGCTTTTTAGACCATCGGGTCTACTGGGGACGGACCTCGTAATTTTGATCCTCGGCCAAGTGACGAGGACGACAACTGACTCTTCTCTCTTTTTCTCTCCTAACTACAATATCAACGGAAAAACATAGAACCTCCAGAGATTTAACGTGCATCGGCCTCCTCTACAATGGCGGGTCTTCAGTGGTACCAGGGCTCTCACCCGCAAATCTCCGGCGTCACATTTTTACCATAACTGCGAGGCTACCACTGCGACAACACCCATACGAAGGGATAGATTAAATATTTTATTTAAAAATAAACAAACATATACTCAACTTCTTCGATGGAGTACAGTAAGGAATTCATTTAATACAAAATACGGGATAAATGTTTCTTGTATCAAAATATGTTCGATGAATTGTTTTTAAATAAGCTTCTTTGATTAATTAGTAATTTTTAAATCATACTTATAGTTCATATACCTCTGTATCCAGGGACCTCTGAAGATATTTGCTCCATTAAAACTAATCAAGAGGAAACATTTTGGGAATCCTATAATTTAAGGTGACTGCCTACGTTGAAAATGTCATTTTTCGACTACATAAAGGCATTTTTTTTTTATTTCAAAATCTCATAATTTGAACATTTTTCTTTCCAAAACAGTTTTTCTTTTTCCTTAACGTGAAATAGAAATAAAGTTATAGTGATTTTAAAAAACATCACTCTCTACAAAAGGGAACCAGAAGTAGCATTTCGAAACTGGAAGTTGCAGAAAATTGCAATTTTTAACTCAAATACTACAGTTTCACTCATTTTTTTAATTTATAAAATATATTTCCATAATTTTTCAAACTTTTCAGCCATTACTTTATTATTAGTGTAGTTATTTCTTGCTAAAAATTAGCAACAAACAGTCTGTTTACATTCTTGCTTGGACATCAAAATGATGTCACATTTTTGTAGAATATGTTCAAAGCAACTAAAGTTCCAGGTGCTGCTTCTAATGCATATGTTTATTGCAATCATAAGAGTTCTGTGTCAAGCATGGAGACTGTTGGAGCATATCGCATATTTGAGCGATCAGAGAATCTTCGTAAATTGCAGTACACTGATTACTTTGGTGATGGGGATTCCAAAATATATTGAATCCGTAAAAAGTTTGTAAGCTCCTAATACAGTTAATAATTTAGAATGTATTGGTCACGTGCAGAAAAGGGTTGGGAATCATCTCAGAAAGTTAAGAAAGTCAGTGAAAGGATTGGGAGGGAAGAGAAAATTGACGGAAAATTTTATCAACAAATTGCAAAATTATTACGGAATAGCAATTCGCAGTAATACAAAAAATTTAGCAAACATGCAAAGCGCAGTTATTGCTGCATTTTATCACTGCTATTCCAGTACTGAAAAGCCTATGCATGGTCAATGCCCAACAGGAACAGATAGTTGGTGCAAATTTCAAAAAGCAAAGGTACTTGGTAAAATATTCACCGCTAAAGCCCCTGGACTCCCACAAAATATTATAAATATTGTGAAATCACACTACTTAAAACTATGTGATCAAAAACTTTTAAGAAAAGTGTTTACAGGGAATGACTCAGAATGGCTATGAGAGTTTCAATTGTGTTCTGTTGAATTTAGTTCCTAAGCAAAACTTTGTTGAACTCCAAATTTTGCAATTTGGGGCATATATAGCAGTTCTACTATTTAATGAAGGGGCTAGTGGCTTATTAAAAGTCATAAATAAGCTGAGGTTAAATGTTGGTAGCTATATGATACGCGCGTATTAAAATTGTATGACTATCGACGGATAAACGACGCAGAAACACGTTCATTACCCTTTACAAAATTAAAAAGGAAAAAAACACGAGCTCACCGAAAGAAAAAAAAGTTGCACCAGGAAGAAAAGGAAGGTGTGAGATATCATCCTGTTGAATTTTAGATAATTTTGTAAAGTATGCATACCTTTTTACAGTAACATAAAACTTTAAATGCGTTTTTCTCAAAATTATGTTTTCGAAAGAAATTCCTTACGAGATGCCTGATATTTTAAGAGCAAAACAAAATAATGCTTTACAATTTTGTGTGAATGTTTTTTATACTATTGTTCATAAAGTGGACCATAAGTTTTGTTGTAGGTTGAATAGTTTTTCACACAGATTTAGTGTAGTTTTTATAAAGAAAAACCTTAAAAAATATCAAAATCTTCATATTATAATGTATAATTGCCTGTAATTTTTTTTGTATTTTATTATTTCTCTTAGATTTTGGTTCAATTTAAGAAGCACCATAGTATGTATGTTGTGCATAAAGGAAATTAAGATAATTGCGTTAGAATTTTTTATACAATGTTTCCCGTTTTAGTATAAATTTGGTAAATTTTCCTTCAAAACAACCAATTTTTCTAAAAGTACAAAATTTATTTTAAAATTTTTGTGCATTTACATATTTTTTTCTATTTTTCTTCCTAAAAACACTCAATTTGTTTCAAAAAGTTGTTTTTTTTAAAAAATTGGGTCCGAAGGTAGGCAGTCACCATAATTTAAGGAGACACTTCTTGCAAATGTGTGCCACATTAAAATTTTTTAAAAAATATATTTTAGTTCTAATATGCAATACAGGGAACAATATTTAATCTTATTTACCCCGAAGCAATGATTTATGATTTCTTTGATGCTTTCATTGAGATATTCTACCAGATCTATGCCATATATTTATATGACCAGTGAGGAACTTTGTGACGGATCTATACGGTTTCCACTAACCTTCTCAATATTCTTTAAAGTATGTTATTTATTTCAACCAATCTCCACCGGGAGCAAAGCGTGATTTATGCAAATGAAATATATTATATAAGTTCGGGTTTCGCGAGTTAATGGAGTTAAGTAAAGTGAAGAGTTAGAAGAGTGAATTTAAATGAATTGAAGCATCGGTAGATCAACACGCAGTTGTTGACATTAGTAGATAGTAGTTAGGTGGTGAGATACGCCGGGAGAAGTAGATTGAAATTGGAAAAAATTCCGTGTTACAGAGTGTGGATCCTTCTCCATTCTCCTATCCAGTCAACAAGGAAGTTATCATCACCACGGAACAGCCGATGATAAAAGATAAGGTCAGTGATTTAAAATATTGTGAATACTCATACGTGGCTTAGCTGTAATTGTGCGTGTTTAAGCTTTCGTGGATTCTGTTGTTCCGCTAATAGTAATTCCCCTTTTTGTACTCCACTGTGTTTTGTTTCTCTTAAATTTGAATTGTGTGTTTATATCCTTCTGTGATTAATAAGAATCAATAAATATAGTGATTTGCAATTATGTCTCATGATCTTTTTAATCCGCCTACACGTCCAGAAATATTTAATGATAGATGGGGAGATGGTAGTCTGAGGGGAGGATTTGATTCACGACAACTTTTAAATAAAATTTTATAAACCCATATTTGCTTTCATAACAATTAAAAGTGAAATATACTTCTGAATTCTCTTTAATTCAACAAATGCGGAAATTGCAAACAGGAAAAGGAAATTTTATGTTGTTTGAGGGGTTTACTAAAATAAATGCCAGTTTAAAACATTTAATACAGTGATTCAGAGACTTTCAATATTTGTGACCCAATATTCAATCCTAATTTTCTTCACCCCCCCTCCATAACAGAAGAATGTATTGAAATAAATAATACTCTACTTTGCGCTAAAGCTCCAATACAACTTTAACCTCTTAAGTATCACCTACCTTTATAAACATCTAGCTCAGCTAAAATTATAATTGTCTCGGACGTATATATACGTCTTGCAGGCGTGCAATCTTTTCTGCGCACTGCTATCCATAAAATTATTCCGAAGGTTTTGGAATGTAGTAAATGGACCTTGAAAGTGTTTGCGAAGGATTTACTTATTTCAGAGGACTTGCTTATTTATTCCTTTTCTTCTCCTCCCCCAATACATCATATTCGCACTCCTACGTGGAACACGGTGGCATTGGGGAGCGAATCGCGTAACATTTAATCGATAGTTAAGGGATTAGTTATAAACCGTGCAAATTATCAAGATAAGTGTTCGTTTTTGTATATAATTTTATATATGACGAGCCCCTGGGGAAACTGGTAATTATTAAACTTGTTCTTAAATTAGTATTAGTAAACTAATTATGAAATACATTGTGTGCAGTACTGATACATTTATAAGTGTATTATATCAGTGCAAATGTGTATTTTATTTTTTATTATGTCAGACTGTATATTGTTTATTTGTTTTCATTAAATAAATAACTTTTTAAAATAATATTTTGTTTCCAACTTTTCAATATGCTTACACCCTCATCGTAGAATTATCACGCCAACTCCCCCAGGGAGGCACATCCCACAGTTAGAAAAACGCTGATTTGATATAAGAAGGAATTTTTTTTAAAGAATTAAAACAGAACATATTTCTATAACAATCATTGCTTTAAATAAGAAGAAAAGCTGCTGACTAACTGTTTTGAAAGATATTGAAAAACATATTAAGAGGAAAAGTTTCTGTAATTTTATTTACTCCATGAAATATTAATGTATATTGTTTTTTTTATCATGCCATTACATATATCGTCAATTTTATCTAGGTTTCAAGACGTATATCTTTTCATATAAAATTAATCTCACTTTTACATTTATGTTATGTTTATTATTCAATGTTTCAAAAATAAGTAATGTCTTCACAGTATAATATAAATCATATTTCTGAACATTCTCGGATCCTTATTTCTAAAAGGCTTTAATATAAGGTTCATTTCATCTTCTATAGCAATGCTCGTCCATTACCATGATTGCTACATTTTCAGCTTGGGTAGGACATTCTTATATAGGTGTACAATATATTAGAGTGATTGTAAAAAGACACAAAAATGTATTGCAATGGGATACATTCGAAAAAATATGTGGATTCATGTACCGAAATATATTCTGAAAATTTCTGAGAGGAAATTTACAATTTTATATAAGTGATATAGATGTAAATATCGAATATAAGAAATTTAATCTCTTGCATGAAAGTATATTTATTAATATATCAATATAGAAAGATATATATACACATATACAAATATACTTCTGGAGATTAAAATTTCAACTCCATGAAGGAAGGTTGATGCAAATGTAAAATTCTCATGAAATAATTTAGTTGTTGGGTTATGCAAATGATTAAATTCTAAGCGCAATGATAATTAAAGTCATGATGTAGGAAGGAGAAAAGCAACTTCTTAAACTCTGTATAAAATTAAATTTAAGTTGTGTATTTCTCATTCGAAACTGCATTTGAATGTTACTATTTGTGAGAAGATAGTATTATGAATTAGATCGTATTAGAGAAATGGCTACCAACACGTGTCAGAATTTAATAGTGGTAGAATCAAGAATTATCCCGAGTACTGTTTTCTTTCCCTGATATTGCTCCTTATATTTGTCGGAATCCAATCATTTTCATCGGAATACTTGATTTCAGAGGGATTAAAATAAACATCATGCACGACACACACATATATGCATATCCGATCGAAGATGCTAATTTTTTCCTGAAATAAAACTGAAAAAATTTTTGAACTATGTATGCCTTTTAGTATTAATTTTCTTTTAAAAATTGAAAGTTCTAAAGCATCACAGTATGGTTTTCAATTAAAAAAAAAGAATATTTTAAGAAACATTCCAATGTAATTTCAAAGCATTTTTCATGCCTTCGGCATAGTCTGAAATAAAAAAAGTAATTATTTATTTTCTTTCCTCTAATTCGCTTAATACAATTCGATAATCATGAGTTCAATCTTGACAACTTTTATTAAATTCACCTTGAAGACACAAATAATATTCACTAAATATTTTAGTGTTTTTTCGATTACCAAAAATTTCAATTAACACAAGAAGCTATTATTAAAAATTACCAAAAATCCATGTATTTTTAAAAAATCCATTATTGTAAAGAACAATGATTATACAATGAATTTATTTATAATTAATGTATGAAAGTAGAATATTCAACACAGTCTGAAGAGAGCTAGGTTGAGAGTTAATTTTAGGGCATTAAAAGGTAACTATTCTCATGCAATAGGCCAGCGGTTCTTAAACTTTCGATCGTTGAGGAACCCCTTTATGTATCATATTGATATCATGGACCCTTAAGATTTTGATTACCCCTCCCTGTTCTAAAATTCTTGATCAAAATACTTTTTTTATAAGAGTTGGAGGGGCAAGTCCATTGGGGAGGGGGGAGAAATTTAGTGTTCTGGTTTAGGATGTCACATTTTTCAGATTTTCCATGAAGCCTTTCGGGGTCTAAAAGATAAATCTTAACGTTACATGAAAGAAACCTTGGACTCCCTAGAAAGGCGCAGAAGACCCTCAAGGGTCCACATACCACAGTTAAAGAGAACCATTGCAATAGACCAAAAATATATAATAATTTATCTGTGAGCAACTTCTATTTGAAGTTGTTCCTTCACCGTCCTGTCTACCTAAGGGTGTAGGGGGAAACAAAGCATCACCAGAAACTTCCATAATAATTATTATTTTATTACTATTCAAGCACACTAATCACCACAAGTGAAACTACAAGGAGAGACACTGGGAGTTATATAAAGAAAGCAATCTACTCTAAGGAAACCAGCGCGAGTAATCTCTGTTTAGTTTAATCTAATATAATCTATCTTAGATTATTAATTCTCAATCCACTAATTTATTATAGTGGCAAACTCCGATTTTAACTCAAGTTGTGATAATGAATTAAATCTCATCTACGTATCGTCACAACAGTTACTCTGCTCCTTCTATCTTACAATTATAAAACCTTGACTTTATATAGTCAAACTAATCTCCATATCAGGATTTCTTCTTGAGAGATGGCTGTAGATAAACACGAATGCTAGCCCCAAGTTTCCCAAAGAGGATTAATAAGAAGGTTACGTATACATCCGTCACGTATTAAATAGTTAATAATATCGTAATAACATTTCCCAGTTACTTTAAGTAAAAATGTTATCTTCAGTTTCCTCTTTAAATAGTATAACAATGAAATTTGTTTAATTTATAATTTAATTTTTAATCATTTTATAGAGATTCAACTTTAAAAAAAATCTTATATTATACTAATACAAATTAATTTTAAATTTATCATGTCTTATATTATTTCTTTTAAGCACTCTGCCTTGCCATCCTTTATGAAATAAATTTTTATTTTATTTTATAGTCCACATAACAGTCCCAAAATAAAAGTAGCATGAAGTTATTTTTTTTACGTTATCACATTCCAGACATGAGTCTGATATCAACTCCGATGTGTTCATCTCTTGTTTTGGTATTTTCGGGTTGATATAAGTTTCCGTGTCCACACATTTGTCATTTTACGCTTTTGTTTTAACGTGAAATCTTTGAGTGTCGACACCCATGTCTCTCACAATCCAGACTCGATTCATTGTGTTATAAATCGTAATATTTCTGTTTTTTCTCCCCTTTTCTGTACGATTTCGATAATTTATCATCATACTTGGTACCTATCAACGCATAATCTTCCTTCAGAATATAACATTCCTTTCATACCCTTTTTTCCTTCGTTTGACGTGTCATTAACCATTACACCACTCTCTCTTTTCATTTAAACTTTGAGTTTAGAGAGCGTAAGAGAGATAAGCAAGTTTCCAGAGAATATAAATCTTTCCGGTGCAAAGCAGATCACTGATGATGCTGTTGTTTTTCCGCCTTTTTCTGTGTCATAGAATTACGACTGCTTTAAGTGTCATCAATTCTCTTATTCTTTTTTAAAGGCAAAACGGTGATAAGGATTGGAAATCCAAAAGATGCTGAAATTAACTTCATGAGAAAAGAGAAGAATAGAAGAATAGAAAATGCTATAGGGAGCATAGATCAGCTTAAAAAGAATCAAAGCACCTATTACATAGTGGAATAATTTTCTATTATTTAACCCTTATATCAGCATGCGACAAATTAAAATATCAAATCTGCTTAGTAATGTGATAAATTTCTCCTAGTTAAGCTCTTCTACAAAATATTATCTATTATTATTTAATCTGTTTCGTTTCCTCCCATTGGATCATGGTTTCCTACATATAATTTATTTCAGAATAGAATGGATTAACTTTTATATGCATAATCTGCCGTAAAATCTGTTTCATTCGTGAACTGTGAATTATTTAAGTATTACTCAATGAGAAGCAGAATAATTCTTCGCTTTTGATTTAAAACATTTAAAATTCTTTTCAATTTTCAGAACTCTTGTAAGGGAAACTTTATTTACACAACATGTTCTCTCTCTCTCTCTCCCTGTATATATATATATATGAATATATATATAATTTATATATATATATATATATATTATGTCGAAAATTTCTGCTGTACGGGGAAGCTGGATCCATAAAGCATTGCAATTTCGCTGGTCCTAATTCAGTGGCAGCTTTAGAAATCGTAATAGGTCTCCATTTTACTCCATAGAATCCATTGGTTTCTTCCATTTTAAAAGCTCTACCTCTGTTTCCTGTCATGCATTTTTATTTACAAATCTATAACAATATTTATTTCCATCATTTATTTTTTGTTATGTTTCTTAGAATCCGGTTTCTTTCCTTTAGATTTGTGGGAAGTATACTATATATATATATATATATATATATGTATATATATATACATATACATACACACACACACACATATATATATATATATACTAGCCATTACCCACCTGCTTCGCTGGGTATTTCATAATGTTCAAATATGTATTGTTTACGCTTTTTAATGTATTAAAAGAATTCGTAAAACTCTTTCCTCTTGATTTAAAAAGGAAAGGAATTGAAATTCTAAAATTGAAGTATAATGATCTTTTCGCTCCCACAATCCCTACCACAAAGTAGATTTCCGCAAAACCCATTTTTATAGTGATCTTTTTATAAATAAAAATGTTATAATTAAACAACGAATTTATTTCATTTATAAGTTCCGTAATCCCTTCAATTAAAAAAACAGCCTTGTCACACACACACACAAATTTCATTACTCTAATTTTAGTAGATTGAAAACGAGAATGTTTTCTAATGTGTATCCCCCCCCCCTGCGATGGTCGGTTTGTGCAAAATACGTTCTTAGAGAATCTCTGCGATTCAAAAGAAAAACACTGACCGAATTTCGAGAATGTGAATCTAACAATTCACAAACAGGAATTTCTTTTAATCTAAAACGCCCCTCTGACACCTACTCAAGGCCCTTTAAGAGTTGATTTTTGCAAACCCATTCTTTGAATAACTCAACTTCATGAAAGGAACATATCTACCAAAGCTCAAGTCTGTATTTCTAACAGTTTATAAACGGGGTATTTTTATATAACGCCCCTTAAGCCCTTAAAATGCACCCCTTTTGGATCGATTTTTGTAAAAACCCTTTTGTAGTGAACCTCTACTTCATGAAGTCAGCGTGCTTAACAAATTTCAAGCTTGTAGATCTAATAATTCAAAAATGTTTATCTTCAACGCCCCGCAAATCAACGAAACGCTTCTTAAGGGTCACTTTTCGCTAAACCCCTTTTGCACTAGACCATGAAAGTAACGTGCCTCCAAATTTGAAGACCATAGATATAATACTAACAAAACTGGAATACATTGATCTATAACACATCTTCCTTCAAATCCTTTCAAAGCGAATCCTTACTTCATAAAGGAAATATGCCTACCAAATTTTAAGTCTGTAGGTCTAATACTTCCGAATACATCGTGATGGGTAAGTGAATGAGTGAGTCGCTTTTCTCTCTCCTTCAGATATAAAATGGTCTTGAGCTTCCAAGTCTTTGAGTTAAGATTAATATTAATTTGTCCTCTAACGGGATATAACCATATAAACTTATCTTCCCAAAACTGAAGATTTAGAACAGGATGATATAAACTTGCTTCGGCCACATATGCAGACCAATCAAAAAAGCCTTTACCGGAAATCATACAATTTTGAAAACTTCCGGTTGACCATGACTATAAATAAACAAGATCTCTGGAGCAAACTATGAATTATTTTATGACTGTCTTAAATGTATGCGTGTTTGCCTATTTCTGTTTGGGCTGTACTTTTCACTCCACCGTTTGCTCGACAGTAAAATTTGGACATTTAACGTCTAAAAGTCTCCTCCTTTCCACGATTGCAACTATCTCTACAAAAGGTTATCTTTAATATCAAATGTATTGAATCAAGTCCGTAATTTTACATATGTATGTGAAGGAGGAAATATATTCCCTCCCTCATACCCTCATCACGATATCTATGAAACTATTAAGCCTACAGACTTGAAATTTGGTAGGCATGTTCCTTTTATTGGATACGCGAATAACGAGTTTTGCAGAAATCGACTCCCAAAGAGAATTATGGTTGCAATATATAGACTAAAATTCCCTCTTTTTAATTAAAACAATAGACTCGAAATTTCTCAACTATGTTTCTTTTGTTAAGAAGCAATCGAATAAGAGTTTTGACGAAATCGAGTTCTAAAGGAGGTTGCGAGCGAAATAAGGGCGTTATAGATACAAAAAAAATTCCCTTTTTAAAGCTATTAATCCTGTAGACTAGAAATTTGATTAGCATGTTTCTTTTATTGGATTGAGATCCTCTAAGAAAGTGTTCTGCGGATATCAACTTGCAGGGGGTACTTATAATATATATATATGTGTGTGTGTGTTTGTGTGTGTGTGTTTGTGTGTGTGTGTGTGTGTGTGTGTGTGTGTGTGTGTGTGTGTGTGTGTGTGTGTGTGTGTGTGTGTGTGTGTGTGTGTGTGTGCATAGATAGATAAACATATTACAAATAGACCTTTAGTAATTTGCAATACTTAAGCACTTTTATGAGTATACTTCTGCTTTATTTACCTTTCAAAACAAAATTAAACTTTCTGCAGATTAAATGTTTACTATAAAACGCGTCAGCTGGATGAGCTATCTAATTTTTAAAGTTAATAAGGATTTTGAAGTTCTTTATTATTCATTTTTTCAATTTATACTACTTAAGTTAATTTCATTTTGGTTTTCGATAAGAGCTCTATTCCTTAAGAGGAAAGTAAATTCTTGAGAAGACTTGAGAAAACTGGATATTGAGCCCCGGGGTATAAAATTATCTCTTAAGTACAAAAAGAACATTTTATGAATATAAGAGCTGTCAACCATTGAAAGTATTTAAATAAATCTTGGTGATAAGAATGTTACTTGAGAATATATAAAAAATGAAATTAAAGTTTTCACAGAGAAATGAAACAAATGATCATGTTATCAGCGGACGCTTGAAATAATGATGCTACTCTAGATTTGGAGATAAGTTATCTGCTTCATTGATAACATTTAATAAAATTTGAAATAAATTTGACTGAATAATTATATAACTGTGCTTCCTTCAAAATCAGAGTCATTTAAAAGAAAGAATCAATATAATAAATTTCCTGCATATGAAGTACTTTAAGCAAATGCATAGCAGATTTCAGTTGCGAATTTTGAGCTTTTTTTTGTCTTACATTTCCACAAAATTAACTGATAGTAATAAATATTCTTAAAATGTTATTTATTGGTCATCACCATTCCCCTAATATAAAAATCCAAAAACAGCAAAGGAACAATCAAATGTGTTATTCAAAATACCTAAATAAAATAATTAATTACATCTCTCTCTGTCTCTCTCTCTCTCTCTCCTTTTCTCTCCGCCCTCTCTCTTTCTCTGTCATCCATTATATATATATCCCTCTTTCTTTCTCTCTCTCTCTCTCTCTCAGACACACTATTAAGTCAACGAAAAGCCTGATTAATATTTTGATTTTTAATTTTGTATACTTTTAAAACATCATACATCCATACACATAAATTGCAGCAGTTTTCAAAAAAGTAAAGTTACATTAGACACGAAAATTCTTTCTACCCTTATGAAATAATTTATTCATCCAAAATTTTATATATAATTCACTAGAACATATAGAAGTTAAAATAATAATTTATAATTAAAATTAATGGCCAAAAATAATTAGTACAATACATCAATGCACGTATCCTTTCCTAAATTTATGCCTCATTTTGCCAATACATAGATACATTTTAAGTTTGTATTTCATCAATACCCATTGTATCCGATTTATATTGCATATATTATTTCCTTAAATTTCTTTTAATACCGTGTTACTTTTATATAAATTTATTTTGCTTACCAGATATGCAATTCACTTCATACATGTTAGTATCATTTTCCGTATATTCTATATTTCTTTATTTAAAGCAAATCTTTAGTAGCTATTTTGAAGATTAGGGTAAAAATCCCTTTTCTCCTTTTGCGTTGAAGGGTAAATAACTAGAAACATAGCAGAAATTTTTCCATGAGGAGCTAGAAATTCACCCATAAATACATTTACCCGTAAAGTAGCAAATTACTAATGGGAAAAGTGAAAGTGATAATCTTATGGATGAATTGGGTGTTTTCTCTTATTTTCACTTTTTTTTCTTTGGAATTTTTTATACATGTTTACTGATATTATTACGATTTAAATACAGCTGGTAGTTTTAAAAACTTAGGTTTAACACATAAAAAAATCTTGCACTTATTCTAATCTGATATAAAATGTACTCCTTATTATTTTTAAGGCAATTTAAATTTATATAGAAATAAAAATACTGAGAAGAGAAAATCTAAAAAAAATTCTGCTTCATTAAAATTATTTAAAACTATTTTCATTTTATTTTATCGTGTAAAGATTCTGCTGTATGCTTGTTAATTTTAATTTTATTCAAAAAATACAGAGTAGCTAAGAATCAAACTTAAAGCAGAAAAGATTGAAAATGAATTTTTTCAATACAATATAGATTATTACCGTCAGTTGTAATGACTTGTTACTGATGTTTGGTCCGAAGTTATCCAGGTACTCAAACTGACCCAGACTTCTCTTAGATTAATTGCGTTCTGCCTGACGAAGTTGACTGTCCTACTTTTACCCGGCTTCAATTGATAGATTTTCTGTGAGTGAAAATAGTAGGTATGCATGTTATATGATAATGTGGCATGTAAAAGATCCCTTGAGTACCCATTTGGCTCTGGTTCTCTTGGAAATATTTTGCATCCGACGAGAGGTTTAATTAAAAAAACTAATTTAAGTGTCCAAATTTGGTAACGAGAGCATCACCAGATGGTGCCACGATGAAATGACTCTCACATTTAGGGACTCGCCATTTCTGCAAGGGCTAAGTTACTAAAATGTAGTCCCATTGGGAAAAAACAATGACTCGTTAAATTCACTTAATAATAAATATATAGCATTTTGTTTATAATTAAATTATGCTTTTCATCATACTTTTCAGGGCTTAAGTATTGCTTATAAAAAGCCCATTTATCCAAAGTATTAGTAGTTAGTATGAAGGCATATGATATTTAAGCATTCAACAATGTACTCCTTTTCTAAAGTTATTTATGTACCTTTTTTCGTTGCATTTGTTCTTTGAACTCATGCTAGAACATAATTCTACAAAGAAAGTAAAATGTCCTTTCAAATAAGTTCTGTTTTTAAAACTATAATATTACGCTTGAAGAAGCAATTTAGAATTAAGTTTTCCGTACGCTCATGTATCTGTAATCAAGAAGTCGTCTCCGAAGTGTCATTGGTTCGACCCTAGTACCGCTAATGATCCGCCGTTTAGAGTGGATGTTGCACTTTAAATCTGTCTGACCAGTGCTTCTCAAACTTTTACTATTTGCGACCCAAATATTCAATCATAATTTTCATCGCCCCCCCCTACAATAACAATGTATTGAATTCAGTAATACTATACATTGACGCTAAAGTTACAATACGACTTTAACCTCTTAAGTGCTCCCGACGTCTATAAACGTTTCGTTAAACCAAAGCGATTATTGCCCTGGACATATATATATATATGTCTTTCCCAAGTACGATATTTTCTGTACACTGCTATTTATAGAATCATTTCGAAGGCTTTGGAATGCAATAAAAGGACCTTGACAGTATATATGTTCAGATGATTTTATAATTTATTCTTTTCTCCCCCCCCCCCTCCCCAATACATCACATACGTGCACCCACGTGGAAAACTGTGGCCTTATGGAGGGAATCACTCAACTTTAAATAGGCAGTTAATGGATTAAATGCAAACCGTGAAAATTATCCAGATAAGTACAAATTTTTGGTTATAATTTTATATATAACAAGCCCACGGGGTCACTTATAATTGTTAAACTTGTTCTTAACTGTTAAACTAATTATAAAACAGATTGTACATTACTGATACATTTATAAATTTATTATATCAATGTAAATGTGTATTTTATTTTTTTGATTTGTAAGAATGCATTTTGTTTGCTTTCCTCTCCATAAATTAAAAATTTTCTTAAATGATATTTTGTTTTCGACTTTTCAATTTGCTCGCGCCCCCCTTGTAGAGTTATCACGCACCACTAGGGAGGGCGCCCCACAATGAGAAACACTGGTCTAGGCTCAATCGTCCTCCCTTTTGGTGTGGAAGTTAGGAGAGGGGATGCCAGCTCCAGTGTCATTTGACCATGGTTCAAATTTACGAGATCCGCAACTAATAGCCCTCATGCAGCTTTGTAGTGCGAAGTTAATATAATTCTCCCTCCATATAAACTCATATTTCTACTTAAAGTAACGTTCTAAAAATTTGAATGAATTTTTAATAGATGTCTTTGTTTAATAACTCTGAATGTCTTTCTTTACGTTTAGTATTTAATCCTTTTGCAAATGTATTGTTTTTTTTCCTTTAAATTTGAATTGCATAACATTATTGTCAAAAATTTTGATGTAAGAACTGTATGTACATAAATTATACAATTTTAAATCATTGTAAATTTCCAATTATTAATATTTACAACATTTCTCTTAAAGAAATAGTCTCTAGAAAAATTCTCTTTAGAACAATCACAAACTTTTAGTATTTAACAAACTTTTCTCTAGATTTTAAATTTACTGGAATAACTCATTACAAATAATATACATCGAAATTTTTTTAACAAACTAAATTTATATTAGAATATTTGTATTTTTTTGTGTACATCATTTTTAGGTTGTTGTTACTAAGACAATCTGTCTGACGATGTCAGATCGAGACTCACGAAATTCATCGCAGCAAAAGACTAGATATACGCCTATAGTTAGTCGTAGCTTTGTGCACCATACAGTACGTTTGAGCTCATATCCACCTCAATTTTGAGGAAGAATACCCTAGGGGGAGTCAGGGGCCTCCCACCTCTCTTTCCCTTCCATCAATTTCACAAGATTCAACGGCTATTTAGAGTATCTCCATGCCACAAAGGGGGACTATACATTTACAAACATACATGCCTTCTTCGGGATTTGGACCAAGTCTCTACGGCACAGCAGTCAGCGTCACTAACCACTATACTGGATGGGTGACATCAATTTATAATAATTTTCTTTTGTGATAAAAAAGTGTTAATTCGAATTTTAAAAATTCGTATATTTATTCAAAGTATTAATCCAATTGCAATTGAATGACCTACTGTGTAAAGAAACCATTGTTAAACGAGGATGTAAATTGGATGTTTTAATTGGATCTTAAGTTATTACTTGTTTCTCTACTTTCCCAATTTCCACTGAAAAAGGTATTTACGAGTTTGTCAACCCTTTTAATAAAATTCGTAATGTTATGTCAATGTGATACTACAATTAATAATAAGCTCCTAAATCCTGTGGAGTCATAAATTATTTGACTTGTCCTAGGTACTCATTTGGTGGTACATGCAGTGTTAAGTATAAGGGGCACACATTTCTTAGAGGATCACAGAAGACTGGTAGTCTATTATGAGTATCGTGACCATTAAGTCTTTAGCCAAGTATTTGTTCCCTTAATGGTCATGGTAGAATAAAAATGTGAAGGAAATGCTTAATTTTAAATCAAATTAAGGTTTTAAAATCCTCATATTGCGAGGCGTAAAAATGTGGATGGTGATTAAGCAGCTCAGGTGACCGTGATTTGAAGTTACGAGAAACATTGTCAATAGTAGAAATATTCTTCTATTGTAACGTTAGTGTGTAAAATGTGACATTTTGAGAAAACATTTATTGATCCTTCAGGAGAAAAATTCAGTACAAAGAAAAAACTACTTTTTGTAAACATTCTCTTTCTATTTTCATTGCTACATTTACCAACACCAAATTTATCTTTTCCCGTACTTTGCTTTTTGTCAATTTTTCTTTGTTACGTTGAGTCTAGGACATTTTTTTAAAATTTAAAAATATTTAAGTTTAGAATAAAAAATACACCTTTACTCTATCTTACTGAAAATCAATTTCAAGAAACGAAGAATACTTTTAAATGTATAATAGCACCTACTAGCCAGCTTTGCTGGGTATTTCATGATGTCGTAGGACTATTATTATTATATAAGTTCAAGCATTAAACTTAAGATTATATTTTTACAGCACTCTTGATTTAAAAAGGATAGGACTTGAATCTTTAAAACGGCGGTATATTTACTTTTATGCCTCTACAAACCTCCACAGTCCATTTTTAGTGAAACTCTATCCAACGAAGTAAACATGCCTGCGATATTTCAGGTCTATAAGCTTTATAATTCAAAAAAGGGTATTTTTTTATCCATTACACTCCCTGCTACACACTTTCTAATCCTATGGCTAGGAAACCCATATTAGCAAAACTGTTCTTTATGGATCTCTACCCAACAAAAGAAACAAGCCTAAAAAATTTCAGGTCCGTATGTCTAATAGTTAAAATACGGGAAGTTTTCTCTACAACACTCCAGCCCTTCTTGGGAGTCCATTTTCACAAAACCTGTAACCTAGTGGTTAAGGTAACGGGCGTGTTATGAGTTTGAACCTGACGCCGTTGAAAACCCATCATGTAGAGGGAGCCGATGCACGTTAAATATGGCAACACTCAATTGTCCTCTAGTTATTGTGTTGTGGAAGTAAGGAAAGGGGTCCCAGCTCAGGTGCCGTCCTCGTCACTTGACAATGATTCAAAATTATGAGGTCCACCACCAAAAGCCTTCCAGCAGCTGAATAGTGTGACGTTAATATTCACTCACTCACTCAGATAGATAAATAGATAGAAAACACAGTTGTTTCCTAGTTGAATTAAACTGACAAAATTAATTTCAATTGAACAGATTGTAAATCAGCTTCAATGTAACAAAGATAAGAAAAATAAAAGACTAAACTGTACAACTAACAAAACTAGAAGATAGAAACCAGATTTCAAGACACATAACTATAAAAAAAATGGTGGAAATGTATATTGTACAAGATTTAAATAAACGTATGTATATATATATATATCAATTGTTACACATAATATTATCCTGTAAAGAAAAAAGTAAGACATTATAACTAACCATTATTTTTCTTAGAAACTTAAAAAACTAAAGTCAGAAAATTAACAAATAATAATAAACAGCAGGATATATTAATTTTTTGTAAACTAAGAAATATAATGCAAGAAAACTAATAATTAAACTAGTCAAGTAATGAATGAAAAAAATTGATACTTCTTTCAAAATGATATAAAGAAATATTATTACATTCCTTTATTATAAATTAAATATGGTAACTATGTTGGTAAAAAGGAATGGAATGAATAAATAACATTTCACTTGATATATTTTGTTGAATTTGTTCCCTCATTTGTAATATAACAGGAAGTGATATGTGTATTTTAAAAAGCAGTAACTGCACTCGTTTCCTAACAAATGTTCGTTAATTAACGAGGGTTAACAATGGTATAACAATTAACGAGATTCTCTATTAAGTTCAGACAGCTTTAGTATGTGCTCACCGAAATACAAAGGACGAAGTAGCAGACAAGGGAACTTCAGGAGTTTGAAAATTAGAGAGATAATTAATGAATTTAGAAAGCGAGAAGAGATTGTGGGTACCATAGGCAACTTGAATGCTATTATTAAATGACATATTTTAGACATAATTTAACAAACTGTATTTCCTGACGGTTAATAATCATTAGACAGGGTTTTAATTAACACGTTTTACATCGTATCTGTGATATTGAAATATTCCTTGACGTGGAAAGATAGAGGTGCAAATTGAAGTAGCTCTTCAAATGTTGTCGGAACTTAATTAAAACGAAAATGAAAATTAAAATGCTTTTTTTTTTAATTCCGTTCTTATAAAATTAGAAACAAGTCATTGAATAAGATTCAAGTAGATGTATTTGTTTTTCTACTAAAAGAATGGAATTCTTTTAAATCCTTGCTTGTAATTCGTTTTAATTTTATTCATAAAATGTTTTCTCTCGTCTTTTATAAAATAAAATGGCTCAAACATAGAATACATTTTTAATCGGAAAAATTTTCATTATAAGCAGGAAATTGTGCAGTCTTATGTAAACTTAAAATGAATCTGCTTGTCATATTGTGTCATTAGATTTTGTAATTTTGTTTTGTTCCATAGTTTTATTACATAAATATATATTTTTTCCTCTTGAATGTTGTAAATCACTTATTTCTGTTCTGGTGCGACTAAAGACCCTTCTTATGGGTCTTTAGTCCATACGGGCTGATACGCATAAAGTAAACCGAGGTTCAAATTCCTCAAATTGAATTTGCGTAGAAGTTTGGAGTGGGGAATTTCGGATTAGGTGTCAACCCCGTTAGCGTTTCCCGCTGCTATGTCTCAGAATCGGGGTTTCAACCTCGCGTTGGGCAAGGTCGACTCAGACTTTCATCCCTTCAGTGGGTCGATAAAATAAATTCCAAGCTTGGGCTTGGAAACTAAACACTGGAGGTTTTGCGTCACACTGAGCACCTGACCGGAACACCTGCTCATGCACCTCAGTACTAGAAACTGAGTCACGGAAAGTGAGTTGAGCACAGTAAGCCTTGGCCTTCATGGGCTGTTACGCCACTGAGTTTAGTTTAGTTTGGCATCCTCTTTCCTTGACCAAGATTACAAATAAAGATTCCTATTTCCAATAGCCCTCGTAATGATGTAAAAGCGTGATGTTTATATAAAATTTAATCAATCATTTAAACAAGTAAAGGGAAATTACAAAAAAGAAATTAAAGTCTGTGTATAAAAAGTATTTTTAAGAGTAAAAAATAAATTAATTCAAACCTAAAACATATGTAGCGTTACATATGATCAACCTTATAAGCCAGAGGAAGAAAAATTCGAAATAATAGTGAATTAGTTTTATATTTGAGAAAAAGATATATATGTTCTCAATTTAAGTTTTATTCTTTTATTCTAGAAAGACAGTACTCAACTGGTAAAATTAAATATTTAAACTTTTATTAAAAAATTATGAATAATTCAAAATTATGAATGTGCTTTCAATATATTTACTGAAAAAAATTCTAATTGTTATCTTCATGTAAACAGGGTTGATATAGCTTAGTAGTTAGAGTTTGAGATTCCGTAGGTGGAATTTTGTAACATGTCATGGGAGTCCACCCAATATCCATCTTATAAAATAACGGACTACAGCTTCTTAAGGGAAACTGAATCACAAAGTTCATACGTGGCCTTGTGGAAAAGATAGGAAATTGAAGTATAGCTGAAGATATTATCCTCACCAATTAGTAATAGTGAGAAATTATGAGATAAGTCACCTAAGACCGTTGAGAGGATTCTAATGAGGTGTTAATTGAACAAATCACACCTAAAGATAAACACGACAAGGAAAAAATAATAAAAATATCCACATTGTCAGATTTTCAGTTCAATTTAATTTTTAGATGCGATGAAAATAGGCCTGTCCTTATAAGTATATAGCGCCCACACGTAAGAACATTTTTGTAGCGATATGCTAATTTTTCTGTCTATTTATAAGAATTACCAAAGTTATCAAATTAATTCTTTTCATCTTATAAAATAACATAAGTTTTTTAACTATCGAGTATACCTGACAAAAAAGTATTTATTTTAGAAAAATGTTTCTCGTTCTAAAATAAACTATGGATGAAACATTTAATTTTTTCTGAAAAGATAGATTTCTGCCCGAAGCGCATGGATGTAAATTCTTTTTTGTATAAAATTCCTCAACACATAAAAAGTATTGGAAAACTTTCACAGAATTAACTTTTTCTTTTACATCAATTTCAGAATTTTTGGAAATGTGGCTTCCTTTCCACATTTTAAATTTCTGATATAAGATTAATAAATATGTTTTGATGTGATATGACACATGCAATTATGAGATAATTATGAATTACACACATAATGCACACACATTTATAAATATTTTTTACAAATTTAAAATAAAATAAATACAAGCGATTTTCTGTAAAAAATTATTCAATAAGTTTCTTTTTTTTTTCAAAGTATTCAAAACATAAATCAGAAAGTATCATTTTAAATAAAATTTTTAGCGCAATTTGTATAACTTAAGATTCGGCATTTGCTGGTAAATAATTTGAAGTATACCATAAAAGCAAATATATAAAATAAATTATGCTTCGTATTTTAAACTTAAGTTATTAAACGTTTCTGCCTTTTCTGTTTAAATTATAAGATTAAACTATAAGAGTACATCAAAATCAGACTTTTGTTTTAAATAATAAAATAAAATGAGGCTGCAGTAAAATGAAACTTCTTAGAATATCTTAAACCATATTTTACCAAGAGTACTAGGATTTGAATACTTTCGCCTTAAAATTGTCATTCTTCTGTCATTGTATATAAAACTATTTGAGTCTTCTATAGTAAAATATTGGAATATCGAGTACATGTGCAATAACAAAACGCAGTAAGTCTTCGTAAACACTTTAATGTATATATATAAACGAAGGTTTTAAAGATTAATTTGTCCTTTCCTATTCCTTTTATCCTGAAATCCTCTTTTGTATTATTTTTCTTCGATTGTTTCTGTAGGTTAAAGCAGATGGTTATTTCTTACCATACAGCCGTAGAAATTTGGAATTTTTCGTTCAGTAATGACACAGGATTATATAAGATTAACTTTCAGTTATATACGGGAAAGGAGAAAATGTCCCAGTAGTGAGTTAAGATATCTGATAAAAAGTGTAATTTAAAACGACTATAAGTGGATAAAGTGAACAATAACATGAGTAATTCATTTTTGTGAACTATGAAATAGATAACAGAGTATGATATGCTCAAAGAATGAAGAAAAAAGAACTTAACCTTGCAATAACAGAGCAAATTCAATTATTGTGTTCCTACATGACTTATGGAATTTATCTGCAAATTGATTGAATTCTTGCTTAATAACAGTGAATCATTGAGACAAAGACGTTTTATTATATGTTACTTTCGGAACAATGCATTAAAAATTGTAACTGACATCTAATACAGTTGAACTACATTGTTTTGTCATTCCATGTTTTGTTGTATTATGTTGTTATGCATTATTTAAATGCTTATAAAATATTTTCTTTAAATAAAAATATAATTTGCATAATACATCAATTCTATAAATATATAATTGCAAACAATATTTTAATAATACAGTTTAAAACTCATGCTTTATTCAAATTTCTTCTGTAGCAAACAGAACATCAAAGATATTAAATAGTTATTCTTCGGAAAATAGTACAAACTAAGAACAAATAAATGTTACGAATCTTTTTAAATGCCTATTATTAGAAATATTCTTTTCTTGTTTCACAAAAGATAATCAAATAAGCAGAAAAATATTCGATATATAAAGAGAATTTCAGTAAGAAACTTTCCGAATGCTTTGAAATATTTATATTACTCTTACTCTGTCAATAAAGGAACGTATATATACATATAACCTCAGATATTCCTTTTAAGTTTGGTCAGCGTATCCCATAAAAGCAGTCAAGTATCCTATTTACTCTACTCTGTGAATCTTTGATATGCGGTACCTTATTCAAAACTCTTTTATAAGTCATAGGTTATACGATACGTAATTTAATTTATATGTAGACGTTCTCAAACTTACCCAATTCAAAATGCAAGCTTCCTTGCATTATTTAAGATTAAATCAAATATTTAGAATCGTATCCGTACATCGGTAGTCCTTGGAATAGGTTAAGTTCGATGGCTTTAAATTAAAACTTGCTATATCTTAGATATATAACAATTATATAGAAATATGTCTGTATTTTTTTCTTCCCACGTAATGACTTGCTCCTTTTATTCACTTTTTAAGACCCTTCATTTTCAGAAAAAGTTTTTCTTGCATTTTAATTGCTTAACCATCTAAAGCAGAAATAATTTTTCTTCATTTTATAGCCCATAAAATTGCTGAAGAATAAATTGTCGTAATTTCCATATATGATATCTTTATCGCAGTTAGACTAAAAAGTAATTTATCTATCAGATAGTCTGTAAATGAATAAAACTTTCAAAATTATTCTATTAAAACGAATAAGTGTTTGAAAGTGATTGAAAGGATACGTCATTAAATTCTAAAGTAAAAGATACATATTTTACGAAAGGAAATTATGAGCAATAGTAATGCAATATTGTCAGTGTAAATATCAAGATGTAATTCTAGCATTTCTAAAGCCCAAAAACATAACAGGTAAGAACATATGTCGTAAAGCATCACTTTAACTTTCATCTCTCTCTCTCTCTCTGTACGTGTGGAGGGGGTGTATTATATTATGAAAAAAATTTTAAAGGGTAAAACACGGCATGTATAAAAAAGTTGCTTAGTGGAAGATTTGTGAATGTGAGGATCATATGCCGAAAAGGATATTAGGATACAAAGTGAAAGAAGAAATTTCTTACAATTAATTAACAAACTTGAAGAGAAGAATCAACTTCTGTATGAAAATCTCAAAATCTCCCTGTTGATTACCAGGACATGTATCTGAATGGACAATAAAAAAGTGCTAAGAGCAGCCGAAACATGAGGTACTCAACCACACATGACGTCCCAAGTCTGAAGTGTGTAAAGCAATAACAAGATGAGACTGTGGCAAATAATGCGCCGAATGCTCATGTATCTCATAATGATCCGATCTGCAAGCAACTGCAACTTGTTTGTCTACGAACCATTTTTTAGATGCCTCAGGGAATTAAATATGCAGTAGCAGTGCCATTTACGAGTACTATCTTGAACACTTAACGTCAGTGGCTTTGTTTATAGTGAGGCCAAGGTACATTGACAAAGAATGCTACAGATTAACGACTTGCGTAATTCATAAATAAATGTCATTTTACATTTTACAGGCAGGTGATTATCAGGCCCTCTAGTGAACAGTACAGTCCTGCTCTCGCTATAGAGCAGGGATGGCAGCTTTTTTGGGAAGCGTGTCACTATTTGATAAAAATTAATTAAAAATAACTTTTAACTTCAAACAATTATATTATGTGTAAAATAAAAATGAGTAACTAGAAGAATTTAATTCAATTTAATTATTAAACGCTCAGTATTTACTTAACGTGGCTTTTGAATTCTACTTTTTTCTCAGTCATCTACATTAGGATTAACTCTTACAGATGCCTACAAAATTAGGTTATTATAGGTGCACATCAGAGCTAGTTTTGACTGTGATATTTATTTTATTATTTTCATACAGAAAATATTTATTCACAAACACATTTTGATCCAAATTTTGAGGTATTTTGTCTGAGACAACCCCACTTCAATTAAATTGTAAAAAATGACTATATTATCTTTTTAAACATTTTTAAACTTTTCAGTAAGTCTTCGCGAGCCACTGTTACAAGTCCTCCGTGCACACTGTGACACGCGTGCCGAGGGTTGGCCACCCCTGATATAGAGTGACTCCCCAATTGCGGCTGCAATAGTCTGAGGTTCACAATAGCCACTCCTGATAGTGAGACATTTACAGTCTAGCAGTATATGGATGATATTGTGGGTCCCCATATGCTTACAATCCAGAAAAATATTCCCAATATAATTTACCAGCAGGGTAGGGCTCTTCTGCTCTCGACTTAGGTTGCTCAGAACTTTGAGTTCACAGTCTTTGCAGGTTTATCCGCTTCCCGGACATGCCTTGAATTGAACATATAAGCAAGCTGAAACACCTCATGAAGCTTATTTACTTTGTGCAATATTTGGAGAAGGCGGGTTAAGATTTGAGAGCTTTTCTGCCTCAGGACAAAATCAGATTTAGATTCGATTCAATTGCGCACTGTGTTACAAGTAGTAATGTAAAAAGTGAATCGATGCGATATTGAGGATGACTGTATATATCACTCTGTACTTGTCTGATTTGAATTTTTATCGTCTATAACACATCGACACACATCTTTATTGTGGAAGTTTGAAGAGGAGGTGGCAGAACTCTAGTGTCGTCCACATCACTTGACCATGGCTCAAAATTATGAGATCCATTGCAAATAATCTTCGTGTTGCTTTCTAGTGTAACGTTAAAAAACACTCACACACATCTTTTATCAAGTGTAAGGGGTATACATAAGTGTATTATAAATTAATTTTTATTGCTTCAATTTATTGCCTCAGAGAATGGAGTTTGTTTTGTGATACATTTATGTGTCTGTAATTTATTTTAATTTTTAAGTAATGTATATATGTATATATATATACAGTCGATTCTCGATAATTCGAAGTTGAAGAATGATGAATGAATGAAAAATTTCGAACTATCAAGAGGGTAGGAAAAAATTTCCAAAATACATAGAAATTTTAGAGAAATGTAGAAATTTTTTCTAACACATTTGAATTTGAAACTGTGTAATAAAACAACTGTGTACATATGTATAAAATTATTTTAAAGTATTTTTAAAGTTTCATATTACACAGTATAATTATTATACAGAAGTTAAAAGTCACGTATAAAAAGTCGAAGGGGCTACATTACAGGAGAGCCAAGCAAAGACAATGCAAAACAAGCATGTAAGCTCTAACCTGTTTGCTACAGGACACTACATAATAATGAGTGTTTTAATTGTGGAGAGTTTTATTACATCTCTTCGAATCATCGAGTGTTGTATTCTGGCTAGTCACGGATTTTACTTCGAAATATTGAGTGTACCAAAACGTATTGTTTTAGTTCGAAATATCAAGAGTTTTTCTAGGGGCCGAGCATATACTTCAAATTAGCGAGTTGTTCGTATTATCAAAGGTTTCAATTAGCGAGAATCGACTGTATATATGTATATATATACATCATCGAAGGAGTTTTCAGAAAAGTAATTTCATCCAATACTCATTCATAAAAACTCTTTAAGAAGTGAGATCTAATTTAATGGGAAATAGGCGAAAAATATACCATGAGAAACTTTTAAAAGAAATCTTTCCAGAGGTGACAATTTTACTAATTTAATGTTTATTGAACTTACGAATAAAATTAAATCTTAGTTATCAATATAATTCTCTAAAAACTAGACGAAAGGTATCAGATGCAATATTTTATTAAGGCTACAGTGGACAGTAAAAAAAAATTTTTTTAATTTGTTACACACATGCTCCAAATTTTGACTGCCAGTATTTAAGTTATAACTAAAACCATATAAAAAATTTGGTGAGAAAAAAATAAGTAGTTTTTAAGAAATTTAAAATTTTTTAAAAAAATTTAACGATAATTTAAAAATTTCAAAACATTCCATGCGTTTTGATTTTTTTTAAATTTCATATTTTTAACTGATTTAACTTCTTTAAGCAATTCTTTAGAAATTTATGCATGTAAAGTAATGTTTTGTATGATAATTTACAAAGTATGGGTAAACGCAAATTTTTATATGAAATTTTCAAGAATTTTAATGACTTTATACATAAAAAACTTTAGTTTCTTCTTTCACCCTATCACTATCACTACAATGCATCCAAGAAGTTATAATTACATATTAGAAGAATACTTTTGGAAAGTTTTGTTATCATCGGACAAAAATTGCAACTTATGGAACATTTTGAATTTTGGTTTCGAGGCAAATTTTTGATTTTGAGAAAAACAGCTTTTTTTATTTTAAAGGAAATTAACTTAGCTTTTTATAAAAAAATGAAGATATAAATATAAATTTGAAATATAAAAACACTAATATCATAACAAATGTAAGATAAGTGCAGAATATATACATATAAGTGCAATATTTATTGTAACAGTCACATCGACATGTGGTACACACAGTGATAGAAATTGAAAAGTAAGCTGGAACTTTCTAATAATATCAGAAGTAAATTAGAAGAATGTATTCCATTATTATTTTATCTCAACCGGTTAATATATTATATATTTCATAAACCACAATAAGTAAAAATAAAGTATTTCAATAGGATTAAATTACAAAAATTCAAAACAGTTTCGAGGCAAATTTTTGATTTTGAGAGAAACAACTATTTTGATTTTATAAGAAAATAACTGATTTTTTTTAAAAAAATTAAAGATATAAAAGTATAAATTTGAAAAACACTAATATCATATAAACATAAGATAGGTGCAGAATATATATATAAAAGATTCTGCAATATTTATTGTAACAGTCACATTAGTACGCGTGGTATATATAGTGATAAAAATTGAAAAATAAGCTAGAACTTTATAATAATATCTAAAGTAAATTAGTAGAATGTATTTCATCAACCAGATAATAAATTATATATTTCGTATCACAATGAGTAAAAATAAAGTATTTCAATACAATTAAATTATAAAAATGCAAAACAGTAATAAATTCAATTACACATAAAAAGAAAACTGTCGCTAAGTCTGAAAAAAAATTAAAAAGCACCGGCATTATAGGCTACATCTTTATTAGTAGTATTTCTTTTCCTTTTCTCTCTTTTCACAGAAATGTTTTGAGAAATGCGTCGTTTATCCTGTCTTTCAGCAATAGTCAAAGAAAAACTATCATTAAGGTTTGAATCCTCTTTTGATTCAAGTGATTTCACGTAGCCCAAATTGTGCTTTTCGACAGCATCCGTAACTGCTATTTCTAGCCTCCTTTTGGACACGAATACCTCTTTTGGGCATTTTCGTCAAATGCAGCTATGCAGACTTTCATTACAATTATGCGTCTTGCCTCCTACGCATCTTTCAAGAATGGTGCCTGAAGCTAAACGTTGGTAAACAGGCATAATTTTTTCAACTACTTGTTGCGACAAGCAAGTTCTCATGGAACTATGTGACCCTGGGGTTTCACCTTTGGCTATTGCTCTTTTATAAAAACACCATGATGATTCCCCTTCCAATGATGACACTTACCATGCGTAGGCTTTTCGTCAGTTGACGAGCAATGCATCAGCCTGGCATATATAACAGTTTTCATTTTTTGGGTATTAGGAACATTATCTTTTATAGCTTTTCTGTAGTAATTTTGCAACTTTGTTATGTTTTTATCCGTAAGGCTTCCCTGCTTACGCCCACCAAGAGTCACCTTCTTCACCTTCCACTCTTTTACTTTGTTGCGTAACGATGTGCCTAGCCTCTTCGCAACATGATTCAAGCACTCTTCTCCTTTTCGATTTTTACCCCAGAACCATATACTTCATTTTCTGACAAAAATTGAAAAGTTTTCGAGTCGCCATCACTCAGCATGGAAACGAATCTCATTTGGGAATCACTTATTGACCGTCTCCACATAATTAGTGCAGCATGCATCTCCATGGCTCCAGACGTTCCATCGAAATTTTTGTCACACTCATCCATTAGTCCTTTTTGCCAAATGTGAAATTCCTCACTATCGGCTCCCATATCTCGACCAGTAATTATGCAATTATGACAGTATTTCGACAATACTTCAAAGTCAAGAACAAGTCCACTAAGGACATCGATGATTATTCCTAATCCTAGGTTAGATGTACGTCTCGCTTTTGCCATGTACCGTTATATGACACACTCACGTCAATGATTTCCTGATATTTTAGAGAAGAATCAACTTTTATGTGAGCTTCTCTATCTGCTTGACGTGACTTTCCGAGCATTTTTTTTCTTCACTTCTTTGTTTTTAACCGATAAGTTGTGCATGCATTTGGCAAATGTTTTTCTGTCCATTGTTGGCATGTTGAGCACAGATGAAAAAGTTTCCAAAGCAGCATGCCCTCTGCCTATGGATAGGAAGGCACTCACCAGCTTGCTGTTAATATCATGTGAATTTTTAGACTCCTCTTGGAAACTTGAATACACACTTCCATAGCTTTCATGGCATGATTCACATAAAAGTTCCATTTTTGTAGAATATCTCATGGATTGGTGTTGTTTTATAACAAGGGCACAGTTTGTACAATATTTGCAAGGAACTTTTTGCAATAGTTCAGAAAACACAGCCTTGTGGGGAAAATATAACTTGCCTCAGGTTGAGAAAATGTACTTGGGTCAGATAATGGATCCCTCTGTAATATAAAACAATTTTTTTCATCAACAGTTTCAGGAGATTTCTGCCATCGCTTCTTGCTGTTTTCAGACAACATCTTCCTCCTTTTGGTAGGACGACCCTTAGGTTTTCTATATCTCGATGATATAAGATCCATACTAATAATTTTAAACAACAAATGCGATTTAAAAAGAGCTTTAGTTCTGAAAAGAACTTTTTGTTTTGGTAAAATCAATATAAGGTTTGAGTAAAGTTGAACGAAATATGCAAACCGAAGTTTGAACGAATGGTAAACAAATAATGTCAATTTAGGTCTCAGATACAGTTAAAGCAAAGTGTTGCCAACCTGAACTTGATAAATTAACATTTAAAAATAAAAATTAGTGAGGCTTTGTCTACAGTAAATAAAATTTTTCCTGTCAAAGTGCATGACAGCTACAATAGCATGACATTAGAAAATGTAAACAAAGGGGCGTGGTCATGGATGACTAAAAAATTCGAAACTACCCTATAACTTGTAGCGGTACCATCTATATAATTCTATCCTACAGGATAAGCGCGCCACTTCAAACTCAGTAAAAAATGCATAAAACAAAAAAAAATTTTGCGTTTGATAGAGAAGCTAATAAAATATTATAATCAGCAAAAAAAATTTTTTCGATATTTTGGACAATTTTCCACATTTTAACTGTCCACTGTAGCCTTAAAATATTGCATTTTTTGTGTTTATTTAGATTACATTTTAGTTCAAAAGCATATTTCTGTTGAAAGTCACAAAAGTAAATTTTTCCTTAATACCACATTGATATGAATTTAAATTATTAATAAATATTTCACACACATGCAAATCAAATATTCACAAAAAACTAGATTCAGAATTTTTTACCCATTTTCAATATTAATATATTTTTTAACTAGTTTTGATTCGGACTATTGATAAATAGTACGAATCTCATTATTTTCAAAAAATATGCTGTTATTTTTTTTCAGTCTGCAGTATTTCAATTTAGAGTTATTATATGAGGCATATGATTATTTTGTAGAATTGAGATGAAAGTTATTATAATGAGTAGCAAATATTGATTTTTAAACTTCTTCCGCTGGAAATATAAGAAGCCTCAATTGAAATATGAATTTACAATTTATAAGAAAATCAAAAACAGTTTTTTCAATCTTCCACAATCTTACAAATCAAGAAAAATTATTTTTCTTATTCCTTTAAATTGATCTCAAAATTTTTTTTTTTGGCAATTTCAATTTTCTTTTAAATAGCTAAAAAATATTTCGGGTTTTTCATTTCATGATTTTTTTCTTTTGAATTTCTCTTCAGCTGATTTGAAATATTTCCTTAAATATAAAAGCTTACTCGCTATATTCATGAGCGCTCTTGTTAAAAGAGCTTTAACACACATGACAGACTTCTTAAATTATAACTTTTGAAAAATAAAAGCTTCTAAAAATTGTCTACACATGGGAAAATATTCCACTTTAAATATTATTTAAGGTCGTAATATTTCAGCATCAGGAAAAATTTTAAAATTTCTATTTTACTAGGGACATTGTTTTCTTTGACAATGCAACAATTTTTAATTTTAATAATTTCATTAATTCTTCATAATTAATCAAAACTAATCTGTAAACTCCTACATTTTACTCAGTTTTAAAAATATAGTGACTTGGATCTTGTTTTTTAATTATTTATATCATGTTTATTGTTTTTGTTCCAATTAATTTATTTGTTATTTAATTTCTAAAAAAGAGTAACCGTTTTTTTTTTATTTTCATCTATCATATTATTCAGCGAAGGAATCTTAGTATATACTTCAATATGAGTATTTATTTCCAAAACTGTTTTCCAGAAAATAATATTTGGCATCTTAACAAATAAATAAGTATTTATAAAATGTAATTGTATATATGTATGCGCATAAGAGAAGGATTTTTGGAACTGTTTTAAAAGTGAAAGTGAAGGGGTCAGTAGCTTACACATTAATTTTTCAGGGGGGGGGGAGGGTCCAGGGTTGAAAATCCACTAATCACTTATCATGCTCTAATATGCCGCCTAACATATTCTTCTGATTTTTTTGTCGATTGTCGGGAACTAAAAACATTAAAAAATTAATTATTGCATGAATAATTAGCATTAATTAATAAAATTAATTTTTACAACAATTACTTAATTAAATTTTGCGTATTACAGTAGAACGTTCTTTATCCGAATCAATTGGGACCGGACACCGTTCGGATGCGTGATTTTTCGGATAACCGAATGCGATCCATGCAGTATATGACACCGGACACTATACGAATATTGAAAATCATCACATGCGGGAAAGGTGATTGAAGAAAAGCAAAATAGGTACAAAATTTCGCAATTTTACCTTTATTGTGGAAAATAATCACTTATTTTTCGCTGTATCATTGTACACCTTCGATTTTTAGCTGCAAGGTCTCTGATTCTCTTGAGCAGCAGTAGTTGAGTAGGACAGCACTCTGATTGTTGTTCGTAACTTTCCATAGCATTCTCCAACGCAGAAAAAGGTGTCAGCATTTGATGGAGTCTTGCTACTTTCGTCGTTGTTGTTGTCCTCGTCTTCATCCGTTTCATCGTCTGCTAGGGACGGATTCTTATGTACGGAAGTCACAATCTCGTCATCATTTAGCATTTGAAATCCACTGTCTTCTGCATCGCATGCCATCCAGGTTTCTACAACAACGAAAATAATCAAAAAAGCATGTGTACACCTCCTCACATGGAAACAAACTGACCTAATAACCCGCGTAAATGTTTACCAAATCACACAACTGAAATTCCCCAAAAATTCCTTACTTTGGATTTTATAGTCAGTTTTGGTCTCACGCGAAACAACTGTTGAGCATTGCACTGTTTGAAAACGTATCCGGACCAAAGTCCGGATAATAAACGTTCGGATAAATGACGTTCTACTGTATATACATAAAATTATAATCAATCGAAAAAAATCACGTACTTTTGGTAGGGTTCGGACCCGAGGACCCCCCTTATGTGCGTCACTGGAAGGGATCAACTAATTTGCGGATCCGCTTATCTCAGTAAGAAACGTAGTTTAGTCAAAACGGTTTTCTTAAACATTTTCCATTAGTCATGCGTAAAAGATTTTAACCTCTTAGCTTTTGGGGTACTTTTATAAAAAATGTGTCTCATCCAACCATCAAATTCAACGTCAGAATACGAGTTTCCATGTAGATAGTAAAATTCGCATTCATTCTTTGGAGTCTCTGAATGCATTTGCCCATCATGAAGCTAATTTTTCCTCCAAACTATGAAACATAGATCGACGATCACGTGCCGTATTCTAGCTTCTCTTCTGACTTTTATCTCCAAACAAACAAACAAAAAACTAGCACAGATATTGTACAAGATAACTAATGAATGAATAAATGTGTTAACTTTAGATAAGGTTACCAGAAATTAAATTACGGTTGCTGGAGCTTTCTTTACAGCAATTTTACTGGAAAATATTCCCCCATCCTCTTTAACTTCGTGGCAATGACTACATGTGTGAAAATTGCCCAGGAAATTTTTTAATTCGGTTTATGGGCAAGTTTTGAATTTTGGGTAAATTTTTGAAGAAAAAACGTGCTTTCGGCTTGCGCACAGATTGGCTTATATAATCAAAAATATACGGTATATATATATTGTATATTTATGAATTAATTAAAAAAGAAATGAAATAGATTAGAAATGGACTGTGCTGTTATTTATGAACTCAACAATATAACAGAATGTTAGTTTATTAACCGCAAAGAACACTTCAAAAAATGTCATTTTTATATGAATTACGGAAAGATAATTTAATTATATCCTTAATATTTTCAATCTATAAATAATTTCATAATTACGTATAAACCACATTTATATATTAAGAAATAAACAAATAAAGGGACTTCATTTTGAATATTAATTTATCTTCATTCTTAGACACTTGATTTGAAAAATCGTTATAAAGAATTACAAAATATAAGACACGCTGCTCATTTATTGTTTGACATAACATTAATATTTACTTTAAAATATAATTTTTATTTTGGTATTTTTATACCACTTATTATTTTGTACTAGGAATTGCATATTTATATCAGTTCAGATTATAACATATAGTGTAACTTTTAAGTTTAAAATGCATAAGTATATTCCTGTTTTATTCCAATACCTGCTAAAAATCGATTCCAGCATTTCAAACTGAGCCAACTAGGCGAAGTGATGTCTAAAAAGGACACAAATCCTTTATTCTACGGGTCCAAAAGAAACATCAATTATTAGGTTTGAAATCTGCCGAGATATACATTTGACAGGGGATGGTTCGATGAAACCGTCTTATTTTCTCAAGGATTGTGGAAATAGTGATAGAATGTTTCGGGGTAGAATTTTTATCCTTATATTCCATTTATCACCATATCATAAAATAAATTTTCCACACGCTAAGCATTCTATCCTCAGATTTTCACATCCTACACTTATATCTTATCGTATATACGTGTAGGATAAGATAGGCTTACATTGACCATGAAATGAAGCTTCAAAGTTTAAATATTTAGTGAATATAATTTGATAAAATAATTATTTTACTTATCGTTTATTTAAGTTTCCACGTAAAGAATTATTAATAATTAGCAATTTGTGGAAGAAAGGCTTTGAATACATTTAAAAAAATTTGTAAAATAAATTTAAAAAAATAAAAAGGAATTTATAGTTCTTAGGCCTTAAAGTTTGTTTTCTATTGCTATTATTTTGTGTTACACATATGTATTACTTGTGAAATTATAATACCAAAACATTTTGTGTTTGGATCATACAAAATATATTAAAACTAATAAAACTACAGTTTTAGAAATAAAAAGGGTTAAAATTTTATTTTATATTACATTTATTATAGTTCAGTGCTTCTCAAACTTTCAATATTTGCGACCCAATACTTTTCATTGCACCTCCCTCCATACAATAACAATGTAGTGAATTCAATAATACTATGCTTTGGCACAAAAGCTATGATACGACTTGATAGCAGTGCACAGAATAGATCGTACTTCAGAAAGAAGTTTATATACTTCGATGGCACTTACGAGGTTAGTGCCATCAACGTATATAAACGTCTTTCTGAAGTACGATCTATTCTGTGCACTGCTATCAATAAAATTATTCCGAAGGCTTTGGAATGCAATAAAAGGACCTTGACAGTGTTTGTGAAGGATTTACTTATTTCAGAGGGTTTACTTAGTTATTTCTTTTCTCCCCTCCCCAAATACATCACAAACCTGCCCCTATTAAAAATGGTGGTATTGGGGAGTGAATTGTGTAACTTTTAATTGGCATTTAAGGGGTTAATTACAAACCATACAGATTATCAAAATAAGTATTAATTTCTCGATATAGTTTTGTGTGACAAGTCCATGGGGTTACTAGTAATTAATAAACTTCTTCTTAGCTTAGCATTTTTAAGTTAATTATAAAGTACATTGTGCAAGACTAATATAATTTATAAATGTATTATATCAGTGTAAATGTGTATTTTATTTTTTATATGTCAGAATGTAATTTATTTGTTTACTTTCCATAATAAATAATTTTTTGAATTCGACTTTAAATGTGTTCGCACCCCTCTAGAGTTATCACGCCTCCCTAGAGAGGTGCACCCTAGAGTTAGAGAAAAGTTGTTAGAGTTGGATTATTTTTATACCATTGTGTTCAAAATCTGAGTGGGGAAAAACAGCCAACGACTCCAATTTTTTGAATAATAACAGATTTATTGATAGACAAAGGAAGAACAAATGGCTACATGAAGGCAAATCGACATATGTACACAAAGAAATTTTATAACAGATTTCTTACAGTTGTTGAAAACTCACTCATTATATACAGGCTTTACAGAGCTCCAAAAATGGCTCTGTAGAACAGTTGGACCAGGAGGAAAAAACTCATTCAGATAAAGTTCATCTTATCGCAGTCGACGTAAAAGACTGAAATCAGATCTCGACTCATTCTACACAACTTTATATAGCCTCATGTAAGTTTCCAGAAGGCTTGATCCCAGAGCGATATCATTTTATGTCAAATTTGTCATTAATCTGGTAACGCTGTTCACATCTTTTAGAGTTGCCATAATCTTATTTTTCAAGTTCATGCTGGGGAGCCCACTATCCCTGTAAAACTCAATTTTCCACATGTAGTGTATCATCGCAGGGAAAGTCACACGTTGCGTGTTTCAAATGCTTTAAAATGTAAGACGATTAACTATTTAAAAAGATAAATAGTATAAAACCTAAAGCAAATTTTTAGCGCGTTTTTCACGTAGTGGAACAAAAGCGCTATTAGGACTCAAATTTTGTCTTCGTCTTCGTTCCATATTTTGTCGTACCTTTTTCTCAGCCAATAAGCAACCAATTGACCTCGGGTTTTTCGGCATTTGGTCGCATTTGTGCCCTAGATGAGCCGAATAATATTTAAATTTTTCCATAGTTTTCCCGAATTTTCCTGAATTTCGCTAGTTTATAACAAAATTTTCTCAAATTTTACATAGTAAATTTATTGTTTGCAAAAAGTTTTTTTAAAAATATCTACCTGCATTTTGGAGGAAATCTTCACAAAAAAAGTTCAGAAAACAAGTATAAAAGGCTCTGATTTTCCTTTTTTTTTTTTTTTTTTTTTTGCTTTTTTATAGTGCTGATACAGATTTGTGTCATTATTTCTTTTCAGCTCAATAGTAGTACATTTAGAGGAGTGGTACAGTACACACTACTTTCTGTTAGTAAAAAGTTCATTAGTTGCATTATTGTAAAATACAACATGTGAAAAACGCGCTAAAATTACTTGGCCATGCCAATGATTGATATCTTGCTTTCAAAGTATAGTAATATTAAGTTTTATATAATGTAGGAAATCCATTTTGAATGTAATATTTAAGACCTTGAATAAGACAAAGTACATTCATTGTCAGGAAGCAAATACGCTATTGAATATATGGTAGAATAGATAACTTTTTTTATCAAAATTAAATTTGAAACAAATATTTGAAAGATAACTCTAAAATAAATAAGGTTTACATTCCTGTGGCAGAGAATTTCCTTTAAATCTCCTCACAGAATATCTTTGTCAGACAAGTAGATGTTTTCATTTTTTCTTGTCATTTAAGGTAAAAAAAATTATTCTGCCTTCCGGTAGAGAGTTTTTATTTAACTTTTCGGTTGTGATATATTTAATACTCTTGCTGCATACGTATTTTTAATTAACAAAGAGTATAAAAAAGGAGTTTAATCACTTTTTTAAATATGAAGAATCATCCATCTGAGGGAAATTTACTAAGTAAAATTATTAAAATACAAACATATTTCATCCATAATTCAAGATAATTTATCGTAAAAATTATTCAATAAATGAAATTTTTCAATAAAAACATGAATATTTCTCTATAAACTAACTGTTCTCCTTAAATAAACAAAGCTGCTAAATTATGTAGAACATAGAAGCACAATCGAGATTTTTTTGCCCTGATGAATTTTGAAGAACTTGAATTTCTTTTTAAGATGTGTATCAAAGAACGATAAAAACACTAAAGAAATTAACTAACAAAACTCCTTCTAATGGTCTTAAATTCAATTTCTTAAAGAAATTTCCCAGGTAAAGTATTAACATATCTTATCTATTATTATTAATATTGATATAAAAATATATGAATGAATTTCTTACAATACCGCAGCAGGTCTTCTTATGAAAGAACTAGTATTGGAATATAGATCCTGTTACTGTTTTGTCAGCACTTTTTCTGAATAAACTATTTCTTTTTACTATAAGTAAGACTTTCTTTACTAGAATTGATTGATTCTCTTTGACTGAAAAAATACATGTTTTCTAGAAGAATATTTTTCCATCTAACATTATACTTGAAAAAGGATATACTGGGTTTTTCAAAAACTGGTGGAAAAATCGACGTTTTCGCATCCACGTCCTAAATGTATAGAACAAATTTAAAATTTTTCTGTGGTCTCACTTATTTTTTATTAAAAAATTGGATATTTTGTTATAATACTTTGAAAGGGCATGACATTACAAGATATAAACTTTACTCCTATATTTTAAATTTTTATTTGTTATTGTGTTTTTGTATTACGTATTTGCTCCTTTTCAAAAAAGTGTGGAATATAAATAAATATGATACTGACTGAGTATATAAATGGGGAATAATAGTATTTTCTCTACTAAAAATGGCATTTTTGACATATTAACTGGATTTTTTTTATCAAATTGCATTTTTCATCAATAATAAACGCCATTTTATTTTCAGTTGAACTTTTGAAACTCTATGATTCGATATCCAAAAAATAGTTAATACAGACTTTAATTAATCTTGAATTTTTGAAAAATATATTTATAAATTATAAATTATGAAATTTATGTTATTTATGTACTTAAAGAACACACATCAATCAGCAGTTATTATATATATATATATATATATATATATATATATATATATATATATATATATATATATATATATATATAAGAGAGTTTAAACCCTTAATTATTTTTTCACATCTAATAACAATATCTATAATGAAATTTAAATATATTAGTAGGAGCTATACACATGTGCTTAAAAATACATTCAAAAAATTGTATTATAAAAATTTACTTAAGTGATGTGTTTTTATTACCATTAATTGCTCAATAAAGTTGGAATTCTAAATGCAACTACAGATGATAAAGAATCTATATCAATTGTAACTTATTCATTTGATAAACATCAATTTTCGATACATGATAATAATAAAATAGTAATACACAATATCCTCAAATTTTGAAAACGTCATTGTAACTAAAAACTAAAATGATTTGTATTATTTAACTCAATCTGTCGTTCAGAAGTCACATTGGATCAGTATTAACCCTTAAGCTACCATCTGCGTATATATACATCTTAATTAACAGGTATGTTAACTTCTCATGGCGTACAGATACATCTTTCCAAAGTACGATTATTTTCTCTTTGCATGACAATCAATAAAACTAGTCAGAAAGCTTTGGAATGCAAAAAATGAATATGACAGTGTTTTTTTGCGAGGGATTTACTCATAACATTGAAAATTGGCTTATTTATGACTTTTCATTTCTCCCATTATACGGTATATGCGTACAAATGGGGAAAACGGTGGCATTTGGGAGCGAATCATGTAACTTTTAATCGGCAGTTAAGGGGATAATTGGTGTCAGAAACTAATTTATTCTCAATTTCTATATATATATATATAACGTTAACATCTAGAAATGAAAAACAACTCTGAATTTACTCTCGAACATCGTTTATATCTCCCTCCAGTTAGTAGACGGAGACTAACAAATAAATACCCTGTTTAAAGAGACAAATGTTTAGAAAGGTTTTAAAAAGTGGAAAAATTTCATATATTTTTTATCTCTTACTAATATATTAAAAAAAACCTTATAGATTACAGATATTCCAAACTTTACTACTTTCATCCCATTTTTTTTATAATCTTTCATGCATGAAACGTTAAAAGACATTTTTTATCTTTAAAAGAATGTAGAAAATATCTTTATTTATATAATCAAAAGTTGTTCTTTCAACATAAACATTATTTTAAACAGTTTCTCATTTAAAATTATGTATTTAGATTAGATTTTATATAATTAGATGTTCATAATAGTTTTTGTTGTTATAATACTAGAGATAGAGATAGATCCATTCCTAGAAATAAGACATATTGCTAATAAAGACTAAGTTAGACATAGATAGATGACAAGTGGTATTAGAAAAGAGGTACTAAAATTACTTAACTAAGTAACTATTGATTTTCTGATTTTCTCATCGGAATCTTTTTGCTTTTACCTTTTTTTCTAGTTAGTAGTGATATACTTAAAGAGTAAAACTAAATAACCTACAAGTGGAAATCCACAAATTAGATTCCCTCCGCATACGCCTGGGTCTTTTCAGGATTGCATAAATCACTATAAGTTAAGAACATTAATGTAGAATACATGGAATTCATGAACAAAAAAACAAAAAATACAATAAAGACCTGAAGCCGAAGAAAACAATTCTATAGTTTACGATATACTACCTAGTGTCCAAGAAAATTCAGTGCTCCAAAACAAATACGTAAAATTTTGTCGCTTCAATATCAGTGTTTTTGTTACATTCAGTTTTCTTCACTATACAAAAAATTGAGGAATTCCGTTAGGAATTTTTAAGCTCTCCTTTCAAAACAGATATTTCTTCTGGCTCTTGAAGATTTGCATGCTTCTCACATTTAGAAAATGCTTATTTTTCGTAGTTTCAAAAATATGAAGAGTTGAAAGTGACTCATATGCCTTTAAGCAACAAAGTGCATACGTTATATATATATGTGTTTGTGTATGTGTGAGTACGCATACGTATGTAATAAACCACCATTTAAATATTCTGTCTAAGGAATTTATTTAATTTATCATAGTTTTGAGCCCTTTAAGACTTTACGTGATAGTCAATTCCTTTAGTTTACCCTAGTGACGGGTAATGACTTTTTAAATGCAAATTTATCTCTTAAAAAATGGCCACATCGTCACTTTTCAAAAAAGGATAATATAATATTACATCATCAATATATTCTGACCATTCACGATATTTACTAAGGGAAATCATATGGTCCTCAAAGTTTTCTGTTGAAGAAGCTATAAAAGCTTAGATCTCCGGGACGAAAATAGAACGTTTATGTCCCTTCTCTTTTTGGTGCTCGTTTGTGTTGTGTTCCGTTATGTCGTTTTTTGTGTATGTGAAATAAAATGTTAAATTAAATTGAAATACCAAAATATATTTCCTTATTCTTCAAGGACTGCAACAAGATAAAGATAATACTGGTAAAATGTTTTAATTCAAGTGAAATTGCCCCGTCCATTTATATATATATACAATGGTGGCCAAAATTATGGACACTTTTTTAAATTGTGATGTTTTTCAAGTTTGTATGCTTATAAAAAATGTTACGTTGCACAAAATGCAAAGTCTTTCGTATCATTTTAAAGAGAATTCAATACTACATTCAATGCAAAGAACAAATTTTAAATATTTTCAACGCAAAAAACGTTATTTAGTAATAACTATCGATATACATTAGAAACGGATGATAGCAGAAGGTTATCATTACTTCGTAGGGTAACCTTTATTTCTTACTGCAGCTTCACATCGATGTTTCATTGAGCTGAAAATTGTATTAAGCTCTTCCTATGTTATTACATTGATTCCAGGAAACAATTATATCCTCAATTAGTTCCTTTATATTTCATGGGTACTTCATTTGGGCAAGAGTTTTCAATGGGATTGAGGTCAGAACTGTTTCCTGTCCAGGACAACAACTCAATGATCTTAGAACGATACCATTCTTTCGATTATTATGTTATGTGGTGAGGTGCAGAATCTTGCTGAACAATAAATGAAGCATTGTTGGTAAATAGTTATCTGATGGAAGGTAGAAATTTCGGTTCTAGAATGTTGTCAATGTATTTCCTGACATTCAGTGGCCCTTAGATGATATGAAGGTGACCGATACCATCTGCTAATAAGCATGGCAGATCATAAAAATATGTGGGTACCTCACAATTACTTGGATGCAATCAGTATGTAGCATTTCTCCTATTCTACGTCTTACATATTTTCGGCCATCACTACCGAATTACGATATCTTAGTTTCATCCCTCCATATAACTTATGTTTACTAATCATTTGTCCAATTAATGTGTAAAATGTGTTCCTTTAACCACTGTAGTCTTTTTTAGTGCTACTGTAAACTGAGATAAGACTTTTTTCGAGGAATTCTACCTTTTAATCTAACATCTTGAATCGGCTCTTGATTGTTTTTGAACCTACAGAAACACCAGCATTACTCAGATAACTTCTGATGACCATTGATGACATTCTTCAATCTTGGAGACATACTATTTTTTCCTTCTGTCATTAATAGATGCGGTGCACTTTTATCAGCCTTTTCCTGCTTAAATTTGTCTCCTGACATCGTAAATAGAACTTTCAATCTTCAGATTTAGTCACTGAACTACCTACCTGTCCTTCAATTTTAACTTAGTAAAGACCACTTTCTCGTCACATATCTCTATCTAGGTGTCCAATATACTTTTTGATTTTATGTCATTGCTCTTTGACGCAATATCTTTGTTTTCCTGGTCAGGAAACAGTCCAGACCTCAATCCTATCGAAAACTTGGGGCACCGTCAGAGAACACTTGTCCAAATGAGGTAACCATGAAATAAAAAGGAACTAATTGAGGATATAATTGTTTCCTGACATCATGTAATAACGAAGAAGGAGCTTAAAACTATTTTCATCTCAATGAAACATCGATGAGAAGCTGCAGTAAAAAATAAATGCTACCCCACGATATAATGACAACTTTCTGCTATCGTCAGTATTTATTATATATTGATAATTATTACTGCATAATTTTTTTAAGCTGCAAATATTGGAGTTTTGTTTTTGTATTGAATTCAATATTAAATTCTCTTTAAAAGGTTATGAAAGACTTTGCATTTTGTGCAACATAAAATTTTTTTATAAACATACAAACTTAAGAAACATAACAACTTTAAAAAATGTCCACAATTTTGGCCACCACTGAATATATATAATCATACCTTGAAGATATGAAAACTAATTTAATTTTGGATATTTTAAAAGTATTGTAATTAAATTATTTCGATGGTAACTTTTTACAAGTTACAAAAAATGCCAATAAAATGTTAAGGTTTACATGAAACTCAACTGTTATTAATATTTTATTAAAACAGTCCCTTTATTTCAGAAATCATACTTATTTCTGGGTGAATAAAAACAAATAGTTACTAAAACACTTAAAGGCTTCTAATCAAAAATATTTATTAAATTGTACTCTTTGTTAAAGATATCTAGCGAATTTTTTTATTTGCTTTAACATATTCTAGTAATACCAAACTAATTAGTTGAGCCTAGTAACTAGTCAACTTTATTTTGCAATGGGTAACTATAAAAAAAATCCAGTAAAATAATTTCTTAACTAATATTATTGATAATAAAATGACGCTTTGAAAATTGAATATAAGACATATATTTTTCATAACTGACGGTACTTAATATCGAAGCATTTCTCAATAACATATTGAGTTATTAATATTTACTTTAGCAATATTGTCTCAACAAATATTTGTTTTATTAAGTTATCTATCCTGACTTCGCAAGTTCATAGTAGCACTTACGATAAACATTTCAAGCTACTGGTTTTATTTCTGACATTACAATCAGAATTTTTAAGCCAAAAAGTTGTTATCAAATCTTAGTGTAAATAAGTATAGGAGTTTAATATTATAGTCTCTCCTAACATATGAATATTGTATGTGAACATATACTTTATGTAGAAATGTTTCATTTAATATTTTATCTCAACAAAAAAAATCCATTGCGTGTATGCTACCAAAGGCAAGTTAGACATAATAGCCTTTTTACATTGTTAAAAATAAAAATCCCAAATTGTTTCCATATCTTCCCATTTCTCAGCCTCAAGCCCTTTTATCATGAATTTTGCATATTTTATGTAGCCATATATTTACCTAAACTCTATTATTAAAATCTTTATTTCGGTATACTTTAAACAAGTAATAATGAATATTTAAATTTCAATTGCAGGTCTTTTATTTCTTTCGATAGAAAATGTAAAATAGCTTATTGAAAAAAAAACTACAAATCTTTGATTTTATAAAAGAAGTACTCTTTTAGTTTTAATATCTCTCAGAGGTACCATTATCCTTTTATTCAGTGCTTTGTATTTTTCTTTTAAGAGAAGAAAGTTTCGTTTAGTTTCAAAAGGGAGTGAGTTAGGTGGTTACTTATATCTAAGTGAAGATACTTAATAGTAAAGAAGATTATTTAAGAAAAATATTATCAAGAAAATCTTAACGACTTTCCAAAAAAATACTTCTTGTAGAATTAATTTAAAAACGATTATTTAATAAAAATATGCATAATGTATTCTGCTTTTGTATATGTTACTCAAAAGTAAAATCTCAAAATATTATGGTGTACAATTTTAAGCAAAAATAAAACTGTTGTTAAGTATCGTAAAATCCTGCTCTTTACGCACTTTAAACACAAACAATAAGATCGAAATTTACGGGTGTGAATTATACGCCGGGTTTTAAGATGATAGCTTCAAATATAAAAAAAGAAATGGACATAAAAAATATTGCCTTCATCATAGAAGGAAATACTTTATATAAAATAGGTGGCATATCTACAATAATGAACTTAAAGGATTGTAGCCCTAGAAGTATACTGTTTTTTTCAAAGTGTTGGCGTACTATTTCGAATAAAGGACATCAAAACATAACAGCATTACACACATACATTTCAGGTTTGTTCTTAAAAAAGGGGGGTGAACGTTATATGGCGAATATACTTAAAAATTAGAAAACACAGCTTGAAAGTATGGGCGCTCGTTATACACTAAAATATACTAAAGGTAAGATATAGTATCTAAAACATACTAATAAATCTATGTGCATAAATATTTTGCATTTATTCTCATTAAAAGCAAAAATATAACTTCGCAAATAGTTCTATCAAATTTAATCTATTAGAAACAAGCTCTGATAGAGAGAAAAAGAAATAAATAATTAATAGAAATAAAACGAAGTGTCTGTGATTTCATTACACACACACACATTTGTAATCACTTATTTTAAAATAAAGGACTTTATGAATTTACCGATCTAGTATTCCGTTACATTATCACATTTTACATGTATGTATTTATTACATTTTATGTATTTGATGCATTTAATCAGATAATTATTTTGGTATGTTTATCATGTATTCCTTTCTTTGTCTAGGCATTTCAAATGACAAATCAAGAAGTAGTAGCTTGCTATAACACAATTATAATTCAGAATGCTAAAGTTACCAACAATTGTAATGTGTTATAAAAGGTATGATACCTAAAAAAAATAAATACGGGAATGAACAAAAAAGGCTCACAGTAAGCTGACGGATGATATATATATATATTGCTCATACGTGTCTACAAAATTAATAAAGTTTTTATAAGTATAAAAACAATATTTAAGTCATTTAAAAAATACAAAATATCTTCATAAATGATTAGAAATGTTAGAATATTTATAATATTTTGTGAGAGAATTTTACAATTAATGATAAGATTTATATAAATAGCACATCTGTAGTGTTACGCAAATAAAGACTTATTTGAAAATCAGCATTAGATAGTTGAGAATTAAAATAGGCATACGAAAGACATACCGGACTGCATTTGTAACTACGCAAATTTTCTAAGGGTAATTTTTCTGAGTAAAATTTTTAAAAAGGTTATTCTAGGTCACAATTTAAAATATCAACTGTGCAAACAATGATCGTAAGCAAATAACCATTAAGACTGAATTTTTAGAATATATGGTGAGGAGAACAACTTCAGAAGAATCAGATTCGTAAGTAGAAAGTGTTAAGAGCAGGGAGTGGATACCACAACATTTACCACCCTACAACGACTCCAGGTGACCACGATAGCTTAGCGTTCAAGGCCATGAACTCGTGACCCGGGTGTCATAAGCTCAAATCTAGTACCGCTGAAGAACCGCTGTGTTGAAGGAACAATGTATGTTAAATCTGTCGAACGCTCCCATTGGTGCCAAGCAGAAGTTAGGAGAGGTGGTTGACTCAGGTGTTGTCCTCGCCACTTGAACATAATTCAAAATTTTGAGGTCCGTCTCTAATAGCCCTTATGTAGCTTTTGTGACGTAAGCATACACTCACTCACGCAATCACGCAACGACTCCAGGAAGATGATTTCTAATTATGTGTATCTAAAAAAACTAGTTATGTATTTGATAGCAAAAAAGAGTAATATTTGGTTGGTACTCTCAGACCAGTTTACAAAAGGATAATATAAGTTGAAACAAAATAATTTTTTTAGTGATGAATCAATGTGTTACGTTTACCACGGTCATCAGGGTATCGTTCTTTGGCATGCCAAAGAAAAAGCATTTAATATAGATTACTTGCAACTCTCAGTGAAGCTTAACACCTGTGTCATGATTAAGATATATCAATGCTATAGGTTTAAGAAAGGTATTTATTTTGACAAAAAGATAAGTTCCGAAGTATATATGGAAGTAATTGAATATTTAATGGTTTTATCATAGGAAGATTTATTATATGATGACTTTATATTTCAAAAAGATTCTTGCATTCTGCATTATATCAAATATCTCCGCTCTTAAATATACGAGTATTTAAATTCATATTAATGAAATATAATAATTCCTCCTCCCGCTGCCATCATTTTATTTTTAAATTTGCTTCACGCTTCCACAAACATCTTAAAGCCTAAAAAATAAAAAGAATTTGGAAGCCATTTTCATTTTGGGTTTTTCCTTTATTATGCGTATTTTATTTTTACTATCACGAAAAATCAATTTTCTCTGTAACGGTTTGTGGATACAGCGCGCGCGCGCAAGTGTGTGTGTGATTTTAATTACATAAAAATATACATTTTATTCTAATTGGAGTACAGCTAAGGAAAAATTACTGTGAAACCTCGCGTAAGGTGCAATTCGCATAACAAATTCGAAAACTGGGAAGTCTCTGATTATGAGTCTGTTTCATCAGTCCGTGCTTAGCATTCGTACCGAAAACATTTTAGAGCTGCTTGTGATCACACATTTTTCCAAATCTGTCCACAGATATATTATGTAGACAGATTAGAAACCCTTAAAAATTATCTCCAACTAAAACCTCCTAGAACAATGGTTCTTAATTTGTGGTCCACGGGGCCTTGCTAGGGGTTCCTCGAAGGTTTCTCAACGAACGGTTTTTTCCCTCTATTTACAGACTTTGAAAGATTTCGTGGAAAATTACAAGATGCGACATCATTAAATTATCTCGCCAATAAAAAAATTTACTAGAACCTATGTGTTTCGATCAAGAATATTATTATTTTTTTTTTGCAACTACAATGTCATTCCTAAAACGTAAAATTTTCAAAAAATATATAGTAGAAACACATGTGCAAAGATAATGAACTGAAATCACAAAGTGCGGCAATACGATAACGAATGCATCATCTAGATTTCCCAATCAAATTGTGCCCGTATTATTTAATTATTTGCGCCTACATAATTATTTACTTGAAACTGGTATTTTGCAATATTTGTATATACATTTATAATGAGATGCTTACTGTTTTCTTGAAGGAAAAAAAATAGTTTTGTGTGGATAAATAGCAGAGGCTGTTTCGTGACTTTTGAGAAACCCTTAAATTACTCAGTCATGTGTTGGGGGTCAGGGGAGGGTGTTTAAAAAGTGGGTCCGCGATGTCAGGCGGATACATAAAAGGGGTCCTCAGTGATCGAAAATTTAAGAACTGCTGTCCTAGAGGACAGCCAATAGAGAAGGAAATGAGATCGAGGAGTGAGTAAGACTAATCTGCCACTCGTATAAAATCAGACTACATCAAGGATTAGTAACATTCTCAAGAATTCATTAGAAAACAGAGTGAGTAAATCAGTGAATATTAAAGTCGCACTACATATATTCAAATACTCGAGTGTATTTGGCGACTCGTAATTTTGAACCATGGTCAAGTGACGAGGACGACACCTGAGCTGTCTCTCCTAACTTCCCCACCATAGCAACGGGAGGACGTTTGAGCCCCGACAGATTTAACGTGCATCAGCCCCTCTACACGGTGGGTATTTAGCGACTATACGCTCGAAATCATTAACAAGCCGGCCACGAGTTCGTTACCTTGACCACTAGGCTACAGCATATAAATGCTTTAAAGGGATTAACAGTAATATCTATACAACTAATATGTATTTTCAACTATGTTGAAAACTTATTTCCTGTAAGGGAAAAAAAGTAATTTCTTGGCGACACTATTAATGTGAACATTCTTTGTGAACAGACGAAAGAAAAATGAAAAATGTTCGCACTTCTTAACAATGTATACATAATTTTCTTTAGATAAATATTATGCATACTTTTTTGAATATTTTTTGGAGTTGAACATATTTATTTATTTAACTTTTATTTATATGGGAGAATTGTTTCGCTTAATTATGCTCATTAACCAAGATTCCACTGGGCTTAATTACTCTAAATTCCTTACATTATAGAAGCCATCAAATTAGAAATAAATATTTTTAGGGATTTTTTGAGCTTTTCCAAGCGTTTTAAAGGTAAAAAGGCTTTTGAGCTTATACTAAGGTTGTTTTTTTTTATATACGCAAAAATTCAGTCCGAGAAATTTTAAGTAGTTAATTTATAAGTTACTTATTACACTTGGAAATCTTATCAGGTTTTTTAAATCTCACCTAAATTATTTTTTCTTTGCAGTATCATATCCAATATAATATGAATTCCAAATTTACAGGATTTGCATAAAAAATGCTAGTAAGATCAAATTTTGCATTTCGTGTTGAAAACGCATGAATCCTTTATCGAAGAAACCTTTGCAGGTTCGTTTTAGAATTTTTTAAAAATTTATACAGATATTAAAATCTGAAAATCAAAAAAATTACTATAAGGAAAAATTAATAAACATAAATGTTAAAAAGACGTATCTTCATATTACACTAGTTATTATAAACTAAGGAAAAATTCCAAAAATTACGATAACTCAAAAAGTTATGCGTTGAATTGAATGAAAAGTACACCTTATACAACACACAGGATGATATAAAATAGCACAAACAGAAATCACCAGACAATTAAGTGGTATAGAAATTGGTATATGTGTACAACAAAGAAATTGGATGTGTCAGTTTGGTATAGCAAAAGTACCTTTTATATGGGATATGATCCCCCCAAGAAGCAATACAGAACATGCAGTGGTGTGATGCTCTGAATTATGCGGTCTATTTGTTCTGTATGAAGTGCGAGTGATTGCTCTTCCAAGATAGTCGAAAGCATGGTTAGGGTCCTAAGAAGGGAATAGCAGCTAAAAGTCGTCGAAGAGCGATCCAAAGATGTTCGATAGGGTTAAGGTCTAATGATCGAGCTGACAACTGCATAGGCTGATTTATTTCCTGCTTAAGATATATATCCACGATGTGAAATCTGTGTGGTCTCGCCTTATCATCCTGTAGCACGAAAGCATCACCTATTGCCCTGACATAAAGGCGCACATAAGCATCCAGGATGTCATCTCTATAGGTGTGAGCCTTAACACTTCCACGAGAAAATACATGGAGGTCTGTGCATCCACTTAAAGAGATACCACCCCAAACAATACAATCCTTGATCCGTATGCATCACTTTCACGGATGAAAACAAGTTTCTTGTTCTCTCCAAATAAAAATACGCCTATTATCACTTTCGATGCTTAACTTGGACTCATCCGTAAAGAGAATAGCCCTCCATTTATCACTCGTCCAGTGGACATGTTGACTTATCTACTGCAAATGTTACCTCCTATGGCGTGACGTGATAGGGACGCAAAAAAATGGATGGTCACCTTGCATAAAGACCATGTTCGAGAAGCCTTCGACGAACGATTGAGTTTGATACCAACCTTCCGAAGCTTGCAGCAAGGGAGGATCTGAGTTCAGTGGAAGTTGTGATTCTATTCTTTCGTGCGCATAATGAGAAATATCGGTCATCGGCAGTCGTGGTAGCCCATGGACGTCCTTGGTTGAGCTTCTTAGATGCCGAATCCGGAGTTAGAAACTGTTGCCGAAGTCTGTGAATCACATCCGGACTCACATTCATCCATCTAGACACATCTATCTGACTTTGTCCTGCCTCTTGTTTCCCAATAACGTGCTCTTGTAGCTCTTCGGTCAAATGATGCCTGTAGGTCATTGTTACAATTTTGCAAAAACAGATTTCTAATCACAGACACCCAGTTATAATTGCCGCCTTGCTCTGAGACATCCATTTTTATACTTCTTATTATACATCCATTATTATGCTTTCCGATTGCATCGCCGTTATTTTGAATTTTGTAATATCGTTCAACTCCTTTTACTTACCAATTTATTCACATTTCTTTGAGAATGGCTTATTTTTGGCGAGCCATCACTATTTTGGGGTTTTTTTAATTAATGTATGATAACCAGTGTATATATATATATATATATATTGAATTGTATTGTTATTCCAATTACCATTTTTCTAAAGAAAGGCAGCGCATTTTTGTTCTCACGTACCCATTAAAATTCATTATGGCTAAAAATCATATCTATGGAAGTAAAAAAATTATAGGGGAATTGATCGCTACAAACCAAGTGTGTAAATTGACGTTTTGGGTTTGCACATTACTAGTTGGCTTTTGTAGCATGTTGGTTCTAAAAATGGATCAAATATATATATATAAATCAACACTAAAATACAGGGTGGTTCATAAAGAAGTATAGAGTTTCAATGCACTATAAATCAAGAACAATGTAAGATATTATATGTAACCCGTAACAGAATTGTTTGGGACTACATTAAATTTTGCTACAGATAGTCACAGATGTTCTATGTGTGAACCCTTAGTCACACGGTATATATCGAGCCGTTACTTCATTTCCAAACACGTGTTAAGATATCAAGTCCATTGATTGAGGTTGAGATGCGCTGTTTCAGCTTAATCCATGACTTTTACTTTTGCACAAACAGTCCGTAGTTCTAAATTTTTAATACCGTTGTTAGATAGATTTTCTAGTTGGAGGTTTTTCTTCGAATCGTGATCAAAAATGCCGTTACACAGCAATTGCGGATTCCATTCGATAACACACAAAAAGCCTTCTCCGCTGTAGACACCACCATTTTGACTGACCAGTCAGATGACACGCCTGCATATGTCACTTCCATCAAGGCCTAAACACAAACTTTAGGATTACAATTACATTAAAATTCCCTGACATAGTGCCTGTCCTTAACTGTTAATTGCCTCGGTAATCAAAGAAAAAGGTGGCCATACCATCAAAGAACTTACCACCCAAACTCAAAATCTGGCAATTGCCTACACTTGCGCGACTCAAATCTTCATAGATGACGTGCTGGTGTCTTCATAATTTCTCTAAACAGAGAGCATGAGTGCTATGAAATTCAAGTAGGGAAAATCGCATCCAACTACACATGTGAACTCATTGCCATCAAGAGTGCATTAGAGATTTTCCTTTATGAAAGATTCCAAGAATCCAGCGGCATCGTTATCTTCACAGATTCAAGATCTGCGCTGCAAGCCATCCAGAAGGGCAAAAACCAAATCAACCACAAAATTATCCAATCCATCGACAAAATTATCACAGAAAAGAAACCCTGCATGCTAAAATGAATACAAGCCCATGTAAATATCTTCGGTAATGAAAAGGACAATGGACTTGCTAAACAATCCAGATCTTTCCCTATAATCATTTAACCTCACTACCCTCATCGACACCAATGCAGTTGCCAGCCGAATGCTATTCAACAATAATTTTAAATATTCCCTCCCAGCTCTAAATAGCAACCATACAATAGCATCAATAATAACTAGACTTAGAACAAAGCACGTAAAAGGAATGAAAATCTCAACTGATGCACAAAGAAGTTACACATATCATTGCCCAAACTGCCCTAATGTTCAACTGTCTCCACAATATATCCTCAGCTACCCAGAAATTCAAGTCAGGCTCTTCAAGATCAGCCCAGAAGACCCAGAAGATTTAATCTTCTCTGATAAAGCTGTTGAGGTTGCCGAAGTTGTCTTCGACAGCTTCAAAGCGATATAAAGATTCTTTTTTTATTAATGTGCACATCATAGACACGCCAACAACAATAACAACTATTACTGTTTGACAGCATCTGGAAGGTGTATACTTTTTTATAAATAATCCTGTATATTTGACGCATGTTTAATGTGGGGATAAACAAAAAAAATAACTACAATGATTTCATAAAATAGTTCCTATGGCCTGCTTTTACTATGTATTAGAATAGCGCGCACTAGAACACTAGTCATTAAAAATCATTATGTCATTCAAACCAAATATACCACATATGCTAGACCCAAATCTTTCAGGCTTCTTTATTACTTTCTATCACTCAGTCAAATTATTACTGTAATCAATAAATATGTTATAATGTATTATTTATTATCTGTTTTTGTAGTATCTGTAAGTATTTGTTGTTCTGTTTTGTGTGCTGTGTATCTTCTTAGTTTTTCTAACGTAATAAAACCAGTTTTCAGATTTATTTTCCTTTAATTTGTTATTTACAAATTTTTAACATCATGCTTTTTGGTTTTTTTTCTTATCATTTTCTTTTCCTTGTATAAAAGACAAATTTTATCTTTTTGACATTTTTTGATCAAAAGGGAAAAACTTTTTGAATTTATTTTTTAACTAAACTTAATTTTTGAATTTATTTTTTAACTAAACTTAATTTTTGAATTTATTTTTTCACTAAACTTAATTTTTGAATTTATTTTTTAACTAAACTTAATTTTTGAATTTATTTTTTAACTAAACTTAATTTTTGAAGTCACAATTAGCACTGAAATTATCTTATAAATAAGTATCAGTTTCTATAATTTTGAGAACAATGCAAATTTTTAAGAAAATCTTCCAAGTTCCTAATAACATTTTTCACACAAAAAGCATCGGCAATGGCAAAAAGGGTACCAATATTCTTTAGCATAAAATTTAATGTGAAAATTATTTTATATTTAATTTTGTCTACAGCAATCTTGCAAAACTGCCATTATTTAAAGGAACAAAAATACTTTTTTTCCGAAATTAAAATCAATACATTTGAGCTTCAGAATTCGTGGATAAAATTAAATACTTAATAAATGAATTCTGATACATCTCAGTAGACTCTCAAAATGTTCAAATAAAAGTTTTCAAGTATATTTCTCGAAATATGGTTCCATCTAATTCCCTTTTATACCAACCTTACTAACACGAGTTTCCTCAGGTTCCTTTTCAATCTAACAGAGTGAAACTTTTGTTATTACTCCCAACCTCAACCAATTTCTCCAACTTTTATAGACACTTATTTGTGATAATGGTTATTGCCCTTTCTAAACGGCCCCACAATGGGAAATTTCTTCATCTCTCCGATACGATCATGGTATGGACATTACTGGATAATCTTCAATCTCCCCATATAAACAATCGCGCTTACTAATTATACTTCATTCTCTTCATCTGCGATCGAAAGTCTATGTACACATCAACCAACCATTCCATTCATTTAAGGGCATCAAAAACATATGCCATAAGTTTAGGGTCTGAAGGGAAAAAAAGATTCAATATTTGTGGGCAATCTTCTACATTTAAGATGAAGAGTATTCTCCTTGATGACCGTTATTCAGATGACGGAAAGACTCTTTTCTAATGGAAATGGCTATTCATCTTCGACCGGAAGGACTCCCCTTTGATGATTCTTCATATCCTGGAAACGCTTGATTGATACATTTGATTTTCATAACGATTACTCAGCCATTTCACTCAACCTCCCCCTTACAGAACTTTCCGAAACCAAAGTTCTTTTATAAAAGATGTAACAGAAATTTTCTTTTTGTTTTGTTACAGAGAAATTTAGACTTTGCGTCCAGGTTCTGACGTGCATAGGTGATTTCTTTCTTTTCTTTCACTCAAAAAATCAATTTCTATCGATGCTTGAATATTGTGGGAATTCAAATGATAAGTCAATAATAATAAGAATTTGGTTTAAAAACTGTATAAAATGAGATTTTATGGGACGCGAACACAAGCATAACGTTTGTTTATTTAAATAATGATTTTCGTGACCTAGTTTTATATACTCCTTTAGAGATGATACTGAGATATTTTATTCAAATTTCGTTTTGTGAAAACTATGTGGTAGAGTATTTATTCATGAAATTCATGGTGTTTAGCTCTTTCTTTGTAATTGTTTCTGCCAAAAATATAAGATATTGAGATAGATTAAGATAAATCTTGTGTTATTCTTATTGCATTTCTATAAGTTACATATTTTTAAATTCCTATAGAGACATAAATTTATAAAAATATAAAAGGAAAATATTCATTTTTATTAAGGTAAATATCATTCAGAGTTATCCATATATTCTGAACTTATTATTAGTAAAAAAAAATGCTTCTCACTGCGTTCGTTGTATTCCAAAAAAAAAACTGACGAGTTTTGCATAAAAACATTAAACTAACTTTTAAAAAAATAGGATATATAAAGGAAAAAGTTTAACAAGGGAAGTCCTGAAATAAGTTTCTTGCTTTATTTCAAGTGAATTAAAATTGATTTTAAAAAGCTTGATATATGCATAGCTACATATATATAGATTTTTTTATGAATACATATTATTTTTTTAAAAATAGTTTCAGACACCTATATTTTTAATTGTTACAGCTTATATGCTATATTTTAGTTACATTACATTCATTTCTAAGTTATTAAAATAGTAATTATCATGGTTTGTAAATTGGATCATTACTTATAAATTATATTAGATGTACGTTATTTGAAGAAATAAAGTTTATGATCTCATATTTGGATATTGCATAATAGATATTTAAATAAGAAACTAAACAAAAAAAATATTATATATGGGGATAGTAATGAACAGAAAAAATAAGAGAGAGAAAGAAAATAATATATATATATATATATTACAAAACTATACAAAATATATAGTTATATACCTAAGATTCTAGAAGTTCATGCTAATTAAAATGAAACTGCATATTATCCACTTTTTCTAAATGATACTAGACTAAATAAAACTAAAAAGTGACATTTTAAGCAAAACCAAGTTGTAAAGACTTTAACCGTATGGAGAAGACTCCACTGTTTTTTGTACAGTCGCTGATGTTGAAATGAAGTATTATAATTTGCCTCGTTTAGGTTTTGAATTAGAATGTACATAGATTAAAATGCAATTGCTGCTGGTATCTTTTCATTTTTTATAATATTTAACTGTGTCATCTGTTTACTTCAAGTAAGTGCTAGCTTCTATTACTTCTCTCAAACCAAGATTCCCACATATTTTTTGTTCAAATAAAAGAACTTATGAACTCTAATTATCTTTGAGTAGGAATATGGCTAGAAAACTGGACATATTGTAAATAATCTTAGAGACTCTTTCAGACTGTACAAAAGACGGTACATGTACAATTTAATATTTTAATAGTACGTCTAAACTTCCTACGTGCTGAGAGTAGGGTAACTTATAAAGACTCCTTCTCGTTCTAACACTAAATATAATTTTCATAAATAATACAAGTTAACGTCAAAAACCATTAAATCCATATAATTTTGTGACTTTATATATGGAAAGGGAAAATATATCTCGAATATATGTATATATATGTAGGGCTTGTGTTAATTCTTAAATTTTGTGAATTAGTGTAGTATTAATAGACAGATTCCCTGAAAAGGTAAAACTAGGTTTCAACGCTATAAAAATATTTTCCGTAAAAAAAGTTGTTCTCTTTCTCTCTCTCTCTCTTTTTTTTGTCTGACAGAAAACATTAGAGCAAACGTCAATCATTTTTCCGGATTATTTCTTGACAGTTTTCGTAGGTGGATCATTTTGTCAGGATAAAATGGGATAGGTTCTCTCACAGTTTGCCATATAGTGGATATTAAGCCTATAGATGCGAAGATATTCTTTGTGCATCCACTAGCAGACTTAAGTTAAATAATAGTAATCTTAAATGAATCCATAACAATATTATTATAACCTGTACAATTTTGAATGACATCTCATTATTCTGTTTTGTGTGCATGTGTGTGTTCTACAGAAGCATCAGACTTTTTTAGTTGGAGTCAATATTCCATAATGAGATATTGATAAGAAGTTTCCAAAAATATGTTTAATGATAAGAATTTGAGTTTATTGTGTTTTTAATAGATACAGTTCTATTCAGCAATTAAAGTTCAATTAGAAAATGCAAACTCTCTTTTTAATGCAATAATTTTTTATACTATACCAACGCTGAAAACAAATTTTACAAATTAATTTTCAAAAAACAATTAATTTCATTTAAATTGTAAACAAGAATTTAAAAATAATCTCTAGCATTTATTTGTTTTAGATCAAATCTATCTCATCGGCAACTATTATTTGCAAAAATTCTTGGAGATTCAGCAATTAAAATTCAATCAGAAAATGCAAACTCTCTATTTTAATGCAATAATTTTTTATACTATACCAACGCTGAAGACAGATTTTCCCAATTAATTTTCAAAAAACAATTAATTTCATTTAAATTTTAACCAAGAATTCAAAAATAATCTCTAGCATGTATTTGTTTTACATGAAATCGATCACATCTACAACTATTATTTGTATAAATTCCTGGAAGTTTCATTTTTAGATTTTACATTTTATCATAAATATTTCGTATTAAATCTTAAGAAGTAAGCATTTATACATCAATTGAATAAATTAAAATAATAAAATATTAAAATCAAAATCATTAAGGAATACATCGACTACCATCAGATGGAAATGTACTTTGAAAAATTGAATTTTACTAATTAACTGCATTGTTACAACATAGAAAAAAGCGCTTTTGAACTTAATTAGCGAGAAATCATGCAATCTTTGTATGTTTAACCCAAATTTCTGGGCGTTATATTTTATTAATGGCATATAATCATTAACTACTAATGTATTCACAAAAGAAAACACTAATTACATTCTGATGTACTAATTTTTGAATTGGGAATACATTTAAGCTATATAAAATTTTTCTTTATTTTACTGAAATAAAAATGATGTATTTTAGATTTTTTAACTCAGTAGTGCAATTTAATCTTCGAAAACAGAAATCTTGACACAAAAAAATTAAATATTTCATTAATAATTTTATTTCATAACTTTCCCGAAACCTTTTTTTATATGTAATTTCTATGGTAATATCTTTAACAATTCCATTGATTCTCTAATTCTGCTTTTAAATTTTCTTTGATGAATAGGACTTAAACAAAATCGAAAAAGTAAAACTTAAAAAATGATTTAGTGATGGAAAATAATATTTTTTGTTTCTGTTTTTTCGAATAGTTTTAAAAGATACAATAGTTTTAAAATAATTGTTTTCCACGAAGAAAATATATTGGTTATTTAATAAGCACATGTAATTCTTATAGTCTATTTCCTTTTTCAATAATTATAAATAAAAATAATAATTAACAGAGAAGTATCTAGAACTACAAAACTTATCAGTTTTGTCATCAGTATCGTTAATCTCGATGAAATATTGTTAACAAATAGCTATTCAATAAAATGGTAAAAACTCGAAGTAAAAATTCGAATAGATACATGTGTTTTCTGTTGTTGTGTTTGGCTGATCTACGGGGAATTTTAAATTTACTATAGTCGAATATTTATTCAGGAGACACTCCATCTCTTGGGCTATATGTGTGGAAGACCTCAAATATTTCTTGGTAGTATCATTTATTAAAAAGAACAGAAAGGAGAAGCCAGAACAAATCTTTTATATCTGATTTGTCATAGCTTATTCCAACAATTACTTCTGTTATCCTAGTGTTTTGAATATAAGCTTATATATACTAATTTGAATCAAAACATCTATTCACAAGACTATCAAGTGTGTTGTTTATTATTTATGGTTTTTGGTACATTATTTTTTTCATATTTCATACATTTCATTTTAAATTCCTTCATTACATATATTTAATTCAAAATTGAAATAAAGACTAGTCCTAGTTCTTAAACACTTGAGCGAGAACATAAGAAAACTAATATTTAACTGTATGTAATACAGACCAAGCACTTTTATTGGAAAATCAGGTTTATAATTGGCATTTACGATTCGTGTTGTTTACTGCTTAGTCCATTTTTTAGCATTACTATTGTTGAATGCTCAAGAAAATAATAAATTATAGTTTTAAAAAACTAAAAAAGCACCCTTTTACAGTTAATCAAACTAAGTTGTGTACTCAATCTTTTAGTCAGCAAATCTGGAATTAGTCACAAAATCTGGAAATGAGACCTGAAATTTTTCACCAGATACAGGAGGGGATCCAAAAATGGGAAATCGTTAATACCGATGATTTTGATCAGGACAATGGAACAAAATTAGGAAATTATTGTATTGTCATCGGTCCTGGACAAGTGAGACAAAATTTTGAATAAATCTGACCTTTTAAAGTGGATAAAAATGGAGTTCAAAGATTCCGTTATAACAAGTGAAGTTTATCAAAGGATGTTAAAAAAAATCTAAGTCTGTTTTCTAAATATTGAATTAACATACCTAAATTTATTTACTTGTTCTAAAAAGAATCTGTATATATTTAAGAGAAATACGACTCACTCACTCACTCATCTCGAGATCCACGGAACTATTAGACCTACAGACTTTAAAATTTGCCAGATTGTTTTTTTTTTTTGCACAGTACAGATTCTTTAAAATCGGGTTTTGTAGAAATTGACTCCCAAAGAGGGTACTGGAGGCGTTATAGACAAAAAAGTTGCAGTTTATGAATTATTATATTTAAAAAATTTAAATATAGGAAGCCTGTTTCTTTTGTTTATTAGAGTTCCACTGAGATTGGGATTTGCCGAAATCGATCTCCAGGAGAAAGTTACAGAAGCGCTGAAGATAGGTGTACTTCCGTTTTTCAAAATTCAAATCCTGCCCTTTTTAAATCAAAAGGTGTGTAAGGGATGAGCTAAGTCATCCCTTAGTGTAGAGAAGTTGGAAGGAAGATTTGCCATAGTCAATATAACTTCTATTTATTTTCAGTTATGAACAACAACACAAATTCTATCAACCAAAGTCAAGAGATGCACCTAAACACAAAATATGGAAAGCAATAGTGAGGTAGACGAGAGATGCAAGAAAACTTTAAATATTCAAATCACTTACGTCTAGGCAATATCTTCCAATTCTTAGCGATCTAGTCTAATTTGATTCCTAATTGACAAATCTTCAACATTAATATTACAATAATCAGTTGCGAAGTATCCACACTTTGCTTCACGTTTAATCAATCACTGCTAGCCGTTAGCAGTCTAACCTCTCTCTCTCTCTCTCTTTTTCTTTCCTCTCTCTCTCTCTCTCTTTCTCCCTCTCTCTGCATACTCGCATCTTCTTCTTCGAAGGAAAGCTTTCAATAGATTAACTTTTTAAGACCCATTTTCCCCCAAAAGGACTGTTATTAAGAAGAATCCGAATGGACACGTGCCAGGTGTTAAGATTTAGATAGTAATAATTTAAAAAACAATATATAGTCAAACAACATCATGAAATACCCATAGAGGCAGATGATTAACGACTAGTTTAATTATAAAGGAATCTCACTTACGTTAATTGAGAGATTGAACAGCGTATTTAGAAGCAATACAGAAGATAATGCCTGCGTATCTCATAATTTCTTTTTACAAGTGACCAGGGTGAGATCAGAGAAATAAATTTGATTTAATGTGATTTAATTGCGTATGCCCGCTATACACGAAGGGTTTTCCGACAAAAAGCTGGCTAAAACACTGGCTAAGAGTTTGCAATTGCTTAGGCAGAAATAATATTTTTAATAAAAACCCACTTCACTGAGAAAAATTAAAGGGCAACTCAGAAAAAAATTAAGTACATTATAAAACGTGAACAAAAAATATATATTCCATTCCTCAAAAAACCCCACTTGTATGAGTATCACAAGATTTTGTATTTATTTAAACATTAAGTACCATATTGTCTATATTTTATGATGACACCGATTGTATTTCAACACATGTATGAGTATATAATTGAAAACATTGAAGTCGCTATTTTCTTTTAGTATGCAACCCAGTTGGAATATAAACCAGTATTTTCTTCACATTCTATGGAGAATTTTATTTGATTTTTCCTTTTGATCTTTGAAAGCTCTTTTTTATATAAAAAGCTGTATAAATTTCAGTTTAGGCTATAAAGTTTAGAGAGTAGTTATTATGGTAAACAGAAATATCTGCTCTAGGACATAAAAAACAGACTCGGATAGAAAACCTTAAATCTATTCCTACACAAGAGTTCACCTTTTTCATAAAAATGTGATTGCACATTGTGACTATGTAATGATTGCGTGGTATGTATCACAAAACTGTGAGATTTTTTAAAAAATAGTATGTTTCTTTTGTGTTAAAATTAAAATAGAATGAGATTTTATAAGAAGAGTACTTCAGCAGTGTCCCTACCTCTGTATTTTCTTATTTTTTGGTTAAAATATTTTCTTTTGAATTAATAATGGTTATTAATTTACTAACACAAAAGAATTGAATACGTTTCTTTATGTAAATGCTGGTTAATTCAACTCAAATTTTAATAATATTCTTTATCAGTTTTGTAAATAAGCAAAATAAAAGTGTACAATTATGCTTTTGTGTTTCACTTAAAAGTAAAAATAATTCTCAAATAAACGTTATAATTTCCTAATTGATAAATAATGCTCTTAACTCTAATTTTGGGGAAAACACAAAATATAACTTAGATAAATGTTACTATTTTATATATATTAGACTAGGCAAATATTTGTTTTAATTCCATTATTAAAGGTAATATTAAGTAGTAAAAAGTCATCAGTTATTTTTTTTTCTGGAGAGTCTAAGTAATTTAGTTTTAATGCTATGCGAGAGAGTATATATATATATATATATATATATATTATATATATGATAAATTTTTATGTTTCGTCTTCATTTTATAAACTTAGAGTCGAAATAGAATCCAAAAGAAAAATACTTTACTTTATGCAAAAAAAGTAGAAAAATGTTTTAAAAATTTAGTTTATTTCGAGTAAGTTATTTTTCCGATAAGACCTTCTTCTTGAGAAAAAAAGGTTTTAACTTTGTACTTATTTTGAGCACCAAAAATTTTTGGTTTCTTTTTATTTCAAAGCTGGAATGTTTCAAAAAAAAAAACTAAGAACTTCTGATCTTACACATGAAATGAATTGAGTTTTTATACTCGTCTGGCATTTTATGATTGATGTCTTATATAGATCAGGTTTTTTCATATTTCTTTATAAAAGTCGTTGATTCTACCGTATCTCCAATTTGTACATATGCTTTATTGTTTTTAACGCTGTATTCGATAGAAATTCTGGAATCTTTCATTTAGTTAAAATGATAAAAATATTTTTTTAGTCTTCTGAACTTTCCATACTAACTACTAATTCTCAGTTCTGCTTCATCTATGGAATTTGCGTTTCAATGTTATTATTTTTATTAGGGTTAGTGTTGTTTTGATCATATACTAATCCAATTATAATAGGACCTTATTTAGTTTCATCTATTGTTAAAAGACCTACCGTTCCATAAACAAAACAATGGAATATATTTATTCTTGGAAATTAAGTCAAACAAATATACTCAATGATCAAAATTTAAATCATTCTTATCGCTTTATTTTTGTTTATGAAAACCTAACTTGTATCTGTAACAAGTGTAAACAATGTTTGTCGAGAAAATGTACATGTAAGTAATAAAAATTAACATATTAAATACCTTGATTTATTTACTTTGTGTAAGATAAATACAAAGGAACTAGTATTATTCAAATATTTATTACTTACTTGTTTATGAAATAATGCATCGCTGTGCACTTAACATATCTGAAAAATTGGATCTTACTTTTCTAAATTAAATGAATAAACAATAATGTTTGAAACAAAGCTTAACGATGTGTTGTGACACAAATTTGTCATTGTTAACTTGTCTGAATTTTATAGAATCAATAAAAATAATAAAACGATGGAAACAACTTCTTTAAGTAACATCCAAACTAATTTAAAGTATTAAAAAATATTTTACCTCTATCTCACTTTTGATCAAATTTAAAAGTAATTATATTCTAGTTTATTGCTTTTAGCAAGGAAATTGAAAAAACCTGAAGAGTTGCAAGGAAACAGATAAGTTCAATAAAAAGATAAGAAAAGGTAGATTTTACTAGAGCATCCCAAAGGTTTTCAATTGTTTCAATCAAAAAGAAGGTTCAGGTCACAACCAAAAGCACAAAAGTCTACTAAAGATAATTCTTCCCCATCCTAGCTCCTCGTGGCTCAGAATTATCTATCTATATGTATATATAAATAGATGTTTGTATAAATGAAATCGCATTACTCCAATACCATTCAACCAATCACTATGAAAATTAGCATGTATATGTATTCTTTTTATGGAGAAGGTTTTGTGCTATCCTCGTTGTTGCAATTCCCCCACCAGATGGGAATACAGAAAAGCAACTTCTGCACCGTTCAATCAATCGCCTAGTTGCCAACATGGTTGCCAAAAATGATGCCAACTTGGCTCTATTCCCAACATTTCACTACGTTTCCCATTGAATCGCCATTATAATGTAAGGAACGGCAGTGCGCTAATATTATAATTTAACCATAAAAAATACAGCAGAAAGTAATATTAACGTATTACACCAGACATAAATTATTTACACAGTTTAAATGTTTAGTAAATAATTTAAATATAAATTATTTACTTAAGGTATCCGACTAGGTTAAAAAAGTGTTTTTTGACAAAAATGTCGATTTTTTTTTATGATTGTAAAACAAAGCCCCAACCTTTAAGATTCCAAAACAGTCTTTATTTTAATTTTACGTAAATTAGAACTCTAGATATAGCAATTTTAATAAGTTATAGTAGTTGAAAACGAAACCGGAAGTAATGTCATCTGGACCGGAAGTGAGCGACATATGAAGTCTTTAATTATTATTTCCCTAAAAGGGAATTTCAAAATTTTAATTATCTGTTTACTAAGCCACAGTTTGCTAATAATTATTTCAAATACTTTTGTTGCAAACGATTTTTTTTTTAAACATTTATAAAACCCGTGCACCACGCAATGTATAACACGGGGCATACAACACAGACAGAAGAAATGATTACAACACAAAAATCCATGCCTTCTCCGGGATTCGAACCCAGTCCCTACGGCACCGCAATCAGCTTCCTGACCACTATACCGGATGGGTGGCGTTGCAAACGATTGGCAACGGTATTTTAAGACTATCACTATTCCGTGTTTGTTTACATTCGACGTTAGATTTACCACGCCTATCTTAATTCTGTTATTTCTATATTTTGCTTCATTTTTAGAACTTAAATTATTTTAATTTAATCTTAAATTTATTTTACCTGAAATCATGGGTAAATGTTGTTCACATCGTCCCCGTAAAAGAAAGTTTCATGGAAACCAAAATACATACAATGAAATTGCTTCATGCAAGGAAGAAGAAATTATGACCGCCAGTTCACTGAAGCTGCAGCATTGTTATCAGGTAAATGATGATGAAAGTAATACAGAACATTTAACTGGAAACAGGTTGATTGATCTGGAAATTTTAATTGGTATTTTTTCCTTATTGTGTTGCCCAAATAAAAAGTGTAGAGCAGGAAGCCTTTATCTTGTGGTAGATTCAAGGTTCGGTTTATCTTCAAACTTTTCTGTGCACTGTAAAAATTGCAGTTTCATATCGGCATTTTGTACTTCTAAAAAGTTAGACAAAATGAATGAACTCAATACTCGTTTTGTTTATGGCTTAAGATTGATTGGTAGAGGTGTCTCACACACACACACACACACACACACAGCAGGAAGAAAACTTTGTGCTGTTTTGAATCTACCTCCCTTTCTCTCAAAGCTTGCATTCCGCCAACAAGAAAAAAAACTCCTCAGTGCTGCTACTTCCATTGGAGAAAAAATAATGAATGACGCAGCAAAAGGTATTAGGCAATTAAAAAAATCTATACATGATACTGTAAATTGTGGTGTTTCGGTGGATGGTACCTGGCAGCGTCGTGGTTTTTCTTCGCTAAATGGTTGTGTTAGTGCAATATCTGTCGATACTGGGAAAATTGTTGACTTTGAAACTTTATCTCAGTTTTGTAGAAAATACAATTCAAAGACGGAGCAACAAAATGTGAAATTGCGGTGTAATCATCATAAAGGATCTTCATCCAGTATTTAACCGGTTGGGGCTTATCGCATTTTTGAGAGGTCGGAAGATCATAGAATGTTACGATACACTGACTATTATGGGGTGGAGATTCCAAAGCTTTTGATGCCGTAAAGAACATTTACGGGAAAAATTCTGTTACGAAGCTAGAATGTATTGGGCATATTCAAAAAAGAGTTGGAACAAGGCTTCGAAAATTGAAAAGCAGAAATAAAGGACTCGGGGGAAAGGTAAATTGACTGATGGTTTAATTAATAAGCTACAGAATTACTATGGAATTGCTATTCGAAGCAATATTGGGAACTTGGACAAAATGCAGTCTGCTGTTATTGCTGCCTTCTTTCATTGTTGCTCATCAAAACATCAGCCAAAACATGGACAGTGCAATGTCGGAGCTGAAAGTTGGTGTAAATTTCAACGGGCTAAAGCTTCTAATATTGTGTATCAGGATAAATCCTTGGGACTGCCACAAAATATTGTTAACACGATAAAGCCAGTTTATATGGATTTGTGTGACAGAAATCTTTTAAAGAAATGTTTACATGGCAAAACTCAAAATCCGAAAGAAAGTTTTAATGCAATTTTGTGGCAGATATTACCAAAAAAAGTTTTCGTTGAGCATCAAACATTGCGTTTAGGAGCTTATATTTCTGTTGTGCAGTTTAATAATGGCTTCCAGAAATTAATTTCCATATTAAATTAAATGGGTATTGTTTCGGGCTATTATACTGTACGGGGACAAAAACCTTCGATAATGAGCGCATTGCAAATTCAAAACGTCACTCACTGCCAACAGCAAAAACCTGCAGAAGGAAACTTAGGGCCATTCGAAAAAAAAAAGAAATATAAAAATTGAGAGGGAGAAGGAATAACATATAAAACTGGAGAATTTTAAGTTGTTTTTTTAATATTTACTTTATGTAACTTATAAGTATATTTTTTAAATGTGTTTTTTGAAGAATGAAATTTTCACGATAATTTTTGCACGAAAACTGGGATATCTCTAAAACAATTATATAAAATTCAATGAAATTTGCAACATTTATGTTATAAGCCCTTGAGAGTGTAGCAAACCGCAGGTTTTAAGATACTTACATTTAATCACATTTTATAGTCTTTTTTAGCTTAGAATATAGAGTAATTTTAACGAAAAATCATTAACGTGAAGTTCGAATGCTTATTAAATATTTATTTTTGAAAATATTTTTAACATGCGGTTTGCGACACTTCAGGTGGATCAATAAATATATCAATGCAATTAAAATTACATTATGTCCAATAGATATTTTTTATGCTGTTTTTCCTGAAATTGACATTTTTTTAAAAATTTATAAAAATAATTTTTTTTTCAAAAACAAAGGTGATGCATGGTATTTATTTCATAATTATAACTCTTTAAGCCTATTTATGTTCTTTAAAACAATAAAATTCTTCTGATAGTCAATTTTTGAAAAATTGGTCTTCGAACCTAGACGGGTGCCTTAACATTTTAAACGTTCATTACACAAAATTTGCAGCAATGTGCTACTTTTGCTGAGCAGAGATCAGCTTAGAAAGGTTTTTTCAAAAATCGGCCCTCAAGAGAGTTACGGGGCTTTATAAATAAAAAAGAAATCTTTTTATCAGCTATTAGACCTTCAAACTAAAATTTTAACAAATATTGTTTTTTTTTCCAGCTCAGATATCCAAAAAGATTTTTTTTTTGTTTAATTTGCAATTCAAGTAAAATCAACTCATTAAAAACTTCTTTATTCTTCAATCTGCATTATTTAAATTTTCAATTCAACCGTGCGAAGAACGGCTATACCATCTAGGAATTATATATATATATATATATATATATATACAGGACTACTGTACATCCTCTAAAAGTTATACAGTGAGGAAGAAAGAAAGCTAGTTATCTTATAGAAGAGAGCAAGGGGTCACCCACTGCATCAGCATAACTTCAAAATCTTTGATCATAAATACAGTTTGAACATAACAACATCTATCTACGGACAAACCCTATCCAGATACATACCACATCTAACAAATCTGTCACTTTTATGGAAGTGATTGAGGTAATAACAAAATCCTTGCTCTACTTGGGACCAACAATCTACTTGAGTCACTTTGCAAACAAATTCTCGACTCATCTATGAAGACCTTCATTAATTCGCATTCTACTTAACACGTTTGCGTATCCAGTTAAACATTTCATTTGGGTGGCGTCATGTGAGGGGATGTACAATGGGGGGATGCCTTGCATAAATATTCCTTCCTGAAGCCTTATGTGAGCAGTTGATTTGAGTACTAGCTTTCTACTACTTGATATAAAAGAACATTTAAAAGGGTTCGGTGTTGTAGTTGTTTGCCTTCTTACAATTAACAGGAAATAGCCGTCGTTCGTGGCACTTGTATGCTAAGCATTCCTTGATAGTTAATAGTACCTTCTATCTCTCTGTAAGTATCTAAAGGTTAAAATTCCTAAAGAAACATTCGAAATCACTTATATCATGCTCGAATTATCGATTAATAAACCATTTAATGCCTGATTCAATGACTTCAGTACAAATTCAGGACTTACAAAACTAAGGTCGATTAGAAGCATTATCTATAAGAATTGTTATTTTGACTAAAATAGCTATGAACTAAAAATAGGAAATAAAAAACTGAAATTACAGGAACAATATTATGAACCTGTTTGAAATATTCTACACCAGTGCTCTTCAAACTTTTTTAACTCGCGGAACCCCTAGAAATTGAAGTTGCTTTCGTGGGACCCTTAGAACTAGAAAGTGTGTTCGTGGAACCCCATTTCATACACATGCTTGAAAGAATATATCTCAAAGTAATATTTAAAGTTGATCAGCATGTTATAGACACTGAAAGTGAAAACAATTAAAAAATTTATTGTTAAAAAATTCTTGTCTAATTTTTTTAATAAAATTTACTTTTTTAATAATATTAATTTGTGATTCAAATGTCACCTACCCATGCATTTTATTTAGTAACTGAAATATGTGTGTCCTAGTATTTTTTACTCAAACTGTAGAAATCTAGATCTATTGAGATTAAATCCAATCGCATTAATATTTGAGGGTTTAATTTGTTTTTATGCTTGGTTCTTTGTAGCCCCATATGTTGAAAAATATATTTCACTCAAACACAATATTCTGAATGGCATTAAAATGCTTATAAATGTGTTAGAAATCATGTGTATTCTGCATGAATTTGCAACCTAAGACTTAGAAGCTGTTCTTGCTTAAATTTAGATTTCAATATCAACTCTTTTGACATCTAGTTTCCTTTCCTTCATTGTAGGCGTTGTTTTCCACAAATGTAAAAAGGTGTGCATTTTCCATTAGAAAAACTATTAAGTTTTGCAAAACTTTGTGCTAACTAAAAGGTATAAAATTATCTCTTGGAACTCAAGATAGTAAACAATAGGATATTCAAAATCTAGTAGGAAGCATATATATATAAAATAAAACGTTTTATTATTAATTTATTATAAGTTTAAAAGTGAGTGAATATTAACGTCCCACTCACTGTTCAGCTACACGAGGGCTTTTGGGGACGGTCCGCGCAATTTTGAACCATGGTCAAGTGACGCGGACGACACCTGAGCTGGCACCCCCTCTCCTAACTTCCACACCACACCAACGGGAGGACGTTTGAGCTATCGACAGATTTAACGTGCATCGCTCCCCCTACACGGTGGGTCTTCAGTGGTACTGGGATCGAACGCATGACACGCTAGCCACGGTCCGATGCCTAGACCACTTGGCCACCGCGGCCACAATAAAAGTTTAAAAAGTGTTGCAAAATAAAGATATTATATGTAAATAAAATTTTTAGTTTCAATGAATAGGAGGAGCTTTAGATACTTGTAACTATATAAACTTCATAGAGAACGTGAATCCCTTTTGCATGTATATTTATTTCTTCTCGATTTTTTTTGTTCTGACTTTTGGAACCCTTGGGAATCCCCTGTGATACATCAGGGTTTCTTGGAACACAAATAAAGACCACTCTTCTACACTATATCGCAATGTGTTATAAAAGTTTTTGATTTATTAGATTTATTTAGAAAAAGATTTATTTATTTTTCTTTGAATCTTTAAGTCCTCAGTGTTGAATGCTTCTGATCGCCAGCAAAAAGCTGTCGATGTTGTTGTGGGATCACTGATTCGAGTGCTGCTGTAATGCATGTGTTAATTTCATAGACTCAAAGACATCACATTAGAGCAGGGGTTTTTAACCTTATTCCCCGTCCGGGAACATCTGTCAAATAGGTAATTGCTGGCGGGCGCTGTTAAAAAATAGTTTCACGATTCTTAATATTTCTTTATTTTATTGCAATCATAAGCATCATTAATAAAATTACAGTTACATTTAATGTGATTTTTGGCATTGCATATTTATTATCCTCTAATTTTTCAAAGTCAAGCGTATGAGATAATATTCCCAATCTTATAGCATCTTCGAGATTGCTATCGTTAAGTCGAGATCTGATTGTTGAGTTTATTGTGTTCATTGTTGAAACCAATGATTCACATAAATATGTGGAACCGAAACAGGATTTTAATTTGTAAGCTCATTTTTTCAAAAGGAGATATTTTTATCTTCGGCTAGATACCAAATATTTTCATTAAGTCTGCCTGATTGTAATACTATATCAGTCTGACTATTTAAAATCTCACCTTAAATTGAAGTTGTTTTTAAAAGTTAAATCACAGGGAAATTCTTAAAGATCAACAGATTCAACGTGAGTGTTTAAACGACAGTAACAACTGATAAAGACAAAACAGTGTAACCAGTAATTGGGGTAACAAGACAGTTTTTCCAGAATAATAATTGTATATAATGCTTATTCTTTATTTCTAAAAGTATGAGGAATCTCGTGGCAACACAATAAATTGTGGTGGGCCGAGGGAGGGCCATGGATGATATTGATATAGTATTGTTACGAATTTCGTGTAAAAAGTGTAAATACTTTGTATTTGGATGTAAAATGCATTTATACTACTTTATGAGATATATTTATGTTAAAATTGTAATATTCGCAACCAACGCCGTCCCTTACGTTATAATCGTGATTCAATGAGAACTTGGCGAAATCTTGGCGATAGAGCCAAGTTGCCATCATTTTTGGTGACCAAGTTGACGACTTTGGAGACCATGTTGATGACTTGGAGACCATGTTGGGTGAGTTCAGGACCCTATGGATTCTTCTAGAAATTCGTGAAGAATTCTCGAAGGGCCAGCCAGAGCTATAAATACGGAGACGGTTGCCGGGACTGAGTTAGTATTGTTTTGATTAGCAATTAGTAGTTTTGTCTTGACCGTGATTGCCGATTAGATCTGCAGTTGAACAGGACGAGCGGTGTATGTGTGCTTATGAATAATCTATTACCTACGTGTATTTTAGACACTGATCTCAGTGCTGTTGAAGGTGTGAAGACCTTCGGAGGTTTATTCTGTGAATATTGCTGCTGCCTGTATTTCAAGGATTGAATTTTCGACAATAAATTCTCATCGCTCTTAAAGAACTGTCTTGTTTTTTGCGATTGATTTCCACAAAATCCTCGAACCCCGACCCTAAAATAGAGGGATGTGGAAGTTTTGACAGGAAGCAACCAGCTCACATGTCATCTACTTCATTTGGCCATGGCTCAAAATTAAGAGAACTGTTGCCCTTCATGTTGTTTCCAAACGTGTGTCGTTAATGACCAATTAATTAATATTCAAGAATATATATTCTCCCATTAATTTCAGATTTTCCTCTAACTACATGTTTTACTATTTATCTGAACCTTCTTAGTCTTAAAATTTATTCATTAAAAGTAAAATAAATTTACTTAAGTCTGACAATTTACTACAGTAATTCAATTTGATATGCTGTTAAGTATTTTCAAAAAAAAGTTAAGAAGGGAAAAAAAGGTTAAGCTTCTGAAGAAAAGATTAACAATCCCATTCATAAAAAAACAGTACTTTACCTTCCAAAATAACTTAACCACCTGAAATATATCTTACTTTGTTAGCTTTTGTTAAAAATTTGTAAGATTGAGCGTGAAAGATTTTTTTAAAAAATAGAACTTCTCTGCGTTCAATAAATATTGATTCTACGAAGAACGTGACAATAAGTCGCCTTCAGTTTCAGATTTCTTATCTTACGCTTATGATTTTAGATAGTTTTCAAAGAATAATTTGTTTTTTTATTGTTATGATTTATTTAAGATAAACTTGAGAAATAACATGTTATCGAAATATCTCCGATTATGCGAATATCGTTGTGTTTTGTGTTAAAAATATTTGTTAACTTTAAGGCCATTTTCAAAGTCTGCATAGATATACCGGGTGTAAATAATTAAATTTGAATTTTTCGAGCAGCCTATAGTAAGAACTATGCAGCGGAGTTGCATAAACATAAGTAATGGCCGAATGAAATGATGGGAATTGTATCGAGGGAAAAAAACAATTAGCTTCAAAAACCACAACTAGAGGGCATTTTGCAGTAAAAACTATTGGCATATGCAAATGTCGTAACCATAGTAATCTTGTGTTCGTGCAGCAAACCGCGGAATATGCAGAGGCGAGAGGCGAACCGATGTCATACTCGTTTCCAAGTCAAGGAAGAAGACGCTGACTCTCTAGGAACGTGTTTTACTGGTGAAATTATTTTACCAAAACGGAGTCTCTGCAACCGAAGCTTTGCGGAAATTTTGGTCTTTGAAGCAGTTACCAAAAGTTCCTTTCAGGAGTCAAGGACTAACAAACATGATTAGGAAATTTGAAGCAACGTTCGCAAGCAAGCACCGTCACCGGTCGGCGATACGCTTCATTATTAGAGCAATTCATTGTTCCTACTCTTCAGGTAAGTTGATGTGACACAACTGCAATGTTTACACTGGATGGTGCTCCTCCACACATCACCCGTTATGTGAAACAAGTACTCCACCGCCGTTTTGGTGACGACAGAATCATCAGCCGACATTTTCCTACAGTTTGGCCTCCTAGATCCCCCCGACTTGAATCCTTGTGACTTTTGGCTGTGTGGATACCTCAAGGTCATGGTCTACCTTGATCTCATCACATCTCTATCCAACCTTAAAAAAAAGCATAGAAAGCCATGTGCATAACATTCCTCGGTTCATGCTGCTTTCAACAGTCGAACATGCGATTTTACGCTTCCAGATGGTAGCACACAATGGTGGACAGAAACACCGAGCATGTTTTGTAAACTTTTGTAGATTAATTATATGTTCTCATTAAAGCTATGATACGCCACCTAGAGGATGGTTTTTGAAACTCTTTTTTTTCCCTTCGATAAAATTCCCGTCATTTCATTCTGCCATTACTCATTTTGCATGCAGTCCGGCTGTACAGTTTTTTCTAGAGACTGTTAGCAAATTTCGAGTTTAATTATGGACACTCGGTTTATACAAGTCAGATATACAAATTTTTTTTAAAAAAATTTAATTTACAACTGCTTAAAAAAAATGTGACTGTCATGGGATATGTATCAGTATAATTAACGATCAAAAGGAATAGAGTGAAGTATGAGTTTGTAAGCCTGATAGAAAAGATTTCAGTAGTTTCTGTAAAAAGTAAAACTGCGGTTTCTTAGACTCATGAAAATATTTTAAATTGCGTTATATATATCTCATTTTTTTTTATTCTTCCATATCAACATTTTTATTTATCTTTTAGATAAGTTTCTAGAAGCAAGTAGAATGATGTGATAATTAAGAAAAAAATTTATATATATATATATATATATATATATATATATATATATGATAGATAGATAGATAGATAGATAGATAGATAGATAGATAGATAGATAGATAGATAGATAGATAGATAGATAGATAGATAGATAGATAGATAGATAGATAGATAGATAGATAGATAGATAGATAGATAGATAGATAGATAGATAGATAGTTTTGAGATAAATTAATAGTTTATAGCACACAAAGTTATTGCATAAAATGTCAACATTTTTCAAAAACTTTATCTTCAGATTTAAGGGAATTACATAATTAAGGCAAAATTAGTAATCATTGCTTTAAGAATTATGATGCAAATGTAATTAAGAATTCATATTTTTGATACATAATTAAGGTTGAATTATTTACGAAAATGTGCGATCGCTCAAAAAGAATCAGACATCTTAATAATTTTCATAATTCTCATCACAACTGCAAAAAATGTCTCAAAGTGCACTAAATCCTTAAAATAATGAATTAATTCATCAAATTAATTATCATTGTTAATATTACTCCGATTTAAGAAGCTCCTGTTTCACATTCCCCCTTACAGAGATTGTATAATGTAATTAACTTGAAGATTAAATTTCTTTGGAATATAATAATGATTCACTGTATAATAAGATTTATATTCTTCTTTCAGATAAATTTCTAGAAGCTAACATAATATAATATAATTAAGATGAATAAACTATATTAAGCTGACTGAGGAACTGTGTATTAAACTAACCAAGATTTTTAAATCAATAACATGAAGATGAAATTTCTTTGGAATAATGAATGACTAGTTAACAAAACAGTGAATAAGGGTAACCAATGTTTAATTTCAGTCTAGCTATGAATGTCTCATTATTGTACATTTTAGTAAGAAATATTGTATCAATTATAGCATATTTTGAATAATATTACAACGAATAAATATGTTTATATAATTAATCATTTGATTACTCGACATTTTCTGTAACTTAACTTCTTTTGATCTTTTGAAATAAAGTAAGTCAATTATTTTATTTTTTAACAGTAAAAGCTGAAATTTTCACCTATTTTACATTTTTAATAAGCAATGGAATATTTTAAGGCTTTAAAGTACTCAACTACCCTATATATATATATAAAGTTGTGAATGTTGCCAAAAATTGACATTTTTTTATGATTTTATTTTATAGGTCATCTTATTAGCTTTATATTAAAATACCATTTATAGTTTTCCGTTCACTAGAATAAAAACTACAAGTGTTTTAGTAAAAGCTGATAATATTACTTTAAGCACGATATCATATTTTAAAACGCGTTTTACTCAAAATGTGTGTTTTTATTTCTTTTTAATTTTTTAATTTTTTTTTTAATTTTCAAACGGGGCCAGCGATTGCTAAAAAAGTTTTGAAAATAATTAACTGAAGTTTCTCGTGTATGTTCTGAATAGTAGAAGTTTTTTAACCTTCAGATTCATCAATCACTGCTTTATTACAAAATTTGCAGACCCTTATGTTAATATAATCACTGTTTTTTTAAGCAATTTCATATAATACCAAAGATAAAGTACATTAGTTTTTGTAAAAATTAAAATATCTCTTATCCAGATGGTCATTTCAAAAATGAATAACATAGTAACACATCAGAAAGGAAAAATTGAAAATTTGTTTATAAATTTTTGGTACAATATGGGGGCGTTTATATTACTTTTTGTAAATTTTTGCCAATTTTTTCGCATTTTAGTAATAATAATTTCTTTTTATCTTCTTAATTTTAGCATATTTTTCTAAAAAAGTACTAAACAAATTCAAAAACAACAAAAAAATCCCCAATTTTCATTTTTTTAAAAAAATTATCCAACTTTTTTTGTAAAAAAAAATTGTTTTTGTAGTCGGATACTTTAAGAATAAAAAACTTTGGTAAAATTCTAATAAATACTAAAAAACGTATTTTTAAAAAATTTAGAATCAAATGCTATTACGTAGCAAATGAATATTTCACAAAATGTTACTTTTTATAAAAGTTCCTGTAATTTAAGTAAGATAATTTATCATGAATTTTTTTTAACGAAAAATACTCATGTATTTTAATTAAATTACCATTTTCAAAAAAGGTACACATTTTATTTCATAATGTTACCTACATTATCTACAATTAAAAATGTTGTTAAAACATTTGTTAAATTTTTCTCATGTAATGGGATCCAGAGTAATAAATAAAACTATACATCATCCTAATTAATATAAGCAACATTTAATTAAAAAAAAATTCTGTGCTGTGCTTATATTTTGTCTCTAAAAAAGTTCAACAATTAAGCGAAATTAACAAATTTGTTTAAATTGTCTGATCAAAAATTATTTCCTTAAAATTTTTTCCAATCATTCTTATAATATTCTGAACTTGAAAGAAATTTCCACTCCAACTGTAGAAAACAAATTATGTTTGTTAAAGTTGCTTAGAATACCATATAGTTAGCTGTAAAGTTCATCACTAGATCCTCCCAAATCCTGCATAATAATCAAGATAGTAAAATATTTGAAACAAGGTCTGAAAAATAAATCTTGATTTTAGAATCGCTCTTTCAAATGCTACTACACTGACTCTAAAAAACAGATCTGAAATATTTTGTATAACTAAGCCGTAATGCTGTGAATATGAAAGTTTTTCAACCAATTTTTAATCTAACTTCTACAAAAATTTCCAAACAAGTGTGAAAACATACCTTCATCGAAAAACGCGATAACAATAGAACTTATAATACTAAATGTAGTCAAGAAAAAAATACTCACAACAATAAATCAGTAAAAATAAATAATAAAAACTGGGGAAAACAATTCACATTAGTGACAAAACAATGGTTATTTTTTGAATGTTACTCAAAGTTATATAAACTAAGCCAAATGTTATATATACCACACTTTAACTAGAAGTGATTATTTGTATGCTATTATACTGTTAGAATAAAAGTAATTTCGTTATTCCTTAGAATATTTGTATATTTTAGCATAATAATTATAATAGCTTGCGGAATATACCGCTTGTTAAATAGCAGAATCTGTATAATGCATCTAGATGGTTTTGATATCAAATAATAAGCTTTAAGTCCAACCGAATCATCAATTATACTTAAACACCATCAGAATTTATAAGGAGTCTGCGTAATTTAAAACGCGTGGATAGTTGTTTATAGAGGTAATTATGGCCACCTCAAATCAGAATGCAGCGCTTCTATTCATCGGCCACAACACCATTTTCCATTCCTTAATTCATTTATTAAAATTTAGACGCCAAGAAGCATAACAGACATCTGCGTAATAAAGCGGAACATTCTATAGGATTATTAGACTCCGTCTCTGCAGATTCCCATCCGCACCTACTGGCGATGACAAGAACGAGAATGAGAAATTTCTAGTTCACAAACTTTTCGGGTAGAGACCTGACTCAAGTGTTGGAAGAGCCATACATGAAAAATATAATCTCATTTAGCTTTCCCTATCTACTTCTTCCGAGAAAATTTTCCAGTGACATCCAAGAACAAAATGCTACGGAAAGCGTGAAGTGTTATGGTCTTATGGATCGAGACGAGAATTTTCTCTGAGACGAAGGGGGTGATAATGCAGGCGCCTCGTTGCGTGATGCCGAGAGATTTGTTAAGGCACCATTTGTCGTGACGCCGTTTCCCATGGTATAATAAGAGGTGCCGTTCTTTCCCATTTCAGGGACTTCCGTGAAGTTCATGATAAAGTAATACTGAGGAAAACTATTTTCAACACGTGAGGGGTGAATACTTTTGTTTCGTCAAACAGGGGTGTTCGCTAAAATAACGGATAAAGAGAGGGAACTGCACATTGGACAATTTAAGGTCGGCTTTGTGGGGAACAGCCGCAGCAGGCAGCTTCTACTCCAAAATACGTTCATTTGTTTACGGGTGATTAATCTGAGTGTTGAGTTAACCGTCGTGATGATGTTATTTATTAAGTGTTCGTGGTATATCAAGAGATTCCTCGGATTAGGTTTAATGTTTGAATTGTTGTGGAAGGCAGTGTTCCATGAAATTTTGGAAGTGAAATTATTAGTAGTAAATGCATGCGTGAGGTTTCTCATGGGGATTATTAAACCGAATTAATTTAAATTATTATTAGACTTAAATTTATGGGAACTTTCACAGCTTTGGATGATTATCTTGTGTTTCATGTTTTTTTAATTGCGTTATAGCAAACATTCCTTTGGGAATAAACTTAAACCTGATATTATTAAGTTTTTTTATTTAGTATTAAATGGTATTCGAAAAGTGTTTCTACACTTTCAAAAAGGAATTAAAGTTTTTCATTTAAGGTTGTTGTTTTTTTGTATCCCGTAAAGAAAAGATTTAACTTTATGTTTAATGACATACAAACTATGAATGATGCAACATCTATGGTTTGCAACATTCCCGTTTCAAAATGGTTTTATTGTAAGAACAAGCATGAGATTAATGGAATATAAATCTGCAACACATGCACATCGTAAATTTCGTACTAACTATAAACGAATTTCACCTTCAAAATCTACAATTTATAAGTTGCATGAAAAAGATGGCGTATTGTCAAAAAGAAAATCTAAGCTCCCTCAGCCTTAGCAGAAGTTGAGGTGGTGTTACTCGTACACACTCAATGTATTGCGTACGAGTAATAGTGCGCAAATTGCAACCATGCAATATAGCATTGTAAAGAAAACTTTGGTACTTTCTTTGTGGAACATAAAAAACCATTAGTTAATACCTTAGTTTATTTATCTGTAATTGAAATTTGAAAGTGTAGCCTTACTTTTTGAACACCTGATATATTCTTGAACTTTGAAGCAATTGCAATTACACATAATAATGAATAAGTATAAATTTATCAAATACTTATAACTTATCATAATATGTATAATGATTTTATATATATTTTAATAACAGATCAAATTACTACGTTTAAAGGAAGTATATAATGGTGAGGATTTGTAATTGTTTCCTTTTATAGCTTGTAGCCTTTTATAGTTTGTAGCCTTTTATAGCTTATAGACTTTTATAGATTTTATAGCGTTTGCTACTATTGCTTAAAATTTGTATTTAATAATTTAATTTGTAAAATATAGTTTAATTATCAAAAGCCTAAACACAAACTTTTAGGTGCTTGTTAATTGCGTTAATATTTAAATGTATAACTTACATCCGTGTTTGCAGATGTGTAAAAACAAAGATAAAATGCTACTACTACTAAGAAAATGCTAATAAGAAAATCTTAGTTCAAAAATATTGTCGTAAGTCTTATAAATACATTTTAAAACAAATACCTATTATGATTGTGCTTCAATAATTAATCTATTTAATTTAATTTTTTTACCTTTATTCCCATTAATATGTTTAACTTTGAGAAATTAATAAAGAAGGAAATAGTTATTTCCACAGATTTATCCTATTTTATGTCATTAAACTTCCATAGATAGCATCATTATTTGAGTAAGAGAAAAATTAGTTTTACAATTTTCAAAGATGAATTTTCTTATCTATAATTCCTTTGGCTTCTAAGCATTTATTTCTAAGCGAAGTCTTACTAAAACTCTATCAAAGTTCCTAACAACAAGACCTGACCGCAAACGACATTTCTTTGTTAGGAAAAAGAAAATTAGAACTTCTATTTTCCCCCGCAATCAGCCACCGACGTCTGAAAAATTGAGTCAATTTAAAGAACAACGTTTTGGTCTGATTGCTTGTTCTTCTCAATTAATACGCACCATGGTTAGGTAAGTGTAAAACATCATGCCAATATCTTTTCTAGAAAGGTCGCAATGGTCCACTCATTTAAATGACGTACTAATTTCCTGATTTAAATTAACCGCTTTAATATTCAAAGCTAAGTTTATATATGTTTCACTATTATTAAAGTATTAAATAGCTTGTTTTTATTTTTATTCTCTTTCGAAAATGATTTATGCAAAATTTCAAAATGAAAAGTAATTAACATATATTACAGGCTTAGGAAATGTTGCTATCAGTTTTAATTTGCTAATTTTTTGAATTATAAAATTTGAAATATCCTGGGAATCAGCAGTTGGGAATTTTTCAAATTTAATTTATTCTTAAATTATAAAAAAGTCAATCTTTAATTATATAACTGCTTTTTTCCCCAAAAGCAGCCAGTAAGTGTAATTAAGCTTTATCTTTTTGTTTTAGTATCTCCTTTATATTTTTAATTAATCTTGTATCTCAGAACTTTAATTACACTTATACAATAATGAATAATGATGAGCCTTAATATGAAACTTATTATTTTTATCATAATAAAAGCTTTCTTTTCATCATACTTTTAATTCCTTCAGTCTTTATTAGAGTCTTACAAATTAACTCGTTTATATCTAATTAAACTAGCTCGGAAAAACGCTAAGCTATTATTATACGTATCGAAATATATTTCGAAAAGTTTTTAATTTAATTACTGAAAAATAAAATTTTAAGATAAGTTTATTCATAAACCATAATGACCTTTTAAACTCTTGTTTTTAAGAAACCTTTATGTCTCTGTATTTATATAATACCTTGAGAGTATTAGTTATAGTTATTTTCCTCGAAAATAAAATTAACAGTTCAATTAACATTTTTTATCCAAAAAAATTCAGTGCGTAAATAATTGATATAAGTAATAAAAATAAAAAGATTTAAAGATCTATGTTAAATATTATTAATTAATTTAATTAATGCAATAAATAAAAAAGGAAATTTAAGAAATATAGGACGCTTGTTAGTATTTCTTTCGAATTTGTTTTGAATTTAATAGCATCCTTATAATTATATCATATCTATAATAAGTATATTTAAATCAAGATTACGTTTCTTTGTTAGAAGTTTCCCAACAAAAGTGCACTTGTATTTATTTACACAACTTAAAGTATTAGTTTTATATAGTAACTAAATATTTGCTTAAGTTGATGAATTACAATTTTAGAAACTATTTTTTCCCAAATTAAATATAGAACATTTTTTTAAATTAAGTTAAAAGAAATGCTATTTACTTTATATTTTAGGTTTTTATTTTTGTTAAACAATTTTGTGTGTTACACTCATATGAAACTCGTGTTTATAAAACAAGGGTCGACAACCTTTTAGCTGTGGTATGCCAAATCAATCTACCAATGTGGTTCAGCGTGCCACACAGTAGGATATTTTTTAAACCATACGATTCCTGCGATAATGTATGCAGAAATAGAAAATAGAGGTCAATAATACAGATTTGTTATATATTAAATTTGCACCATTTAAAGATATTTCTTAACATAAAATTTCTTAACAGCATAAAATATAACTATTTCTTCACCAAAGTTTTTTTTAATTAAAATTGAACATATATTATGCCTTTTAAACATATTTATTAAAATAAGAAATAGACAACATAAAATATAAGTATTTCCCTACAATACAGTTAAATAAGGAGATAAATAAGTCTTTTAATGTGAGTGTGCGAACCTAGTTCTTGCACCGCTATAACTTCGTATCCCAAAATCAAAGGTAATAATGTGTGACATTCAATTTGACTCTATTCTGAGCATTCAGTTGTTAAATAATTTTCAAAATATTTTTCATATGAGGAAAATTTTTCTTAGACATATAGAAGCAAAAGCACAGAAAGTAGAGAAATTTTTCTGAGACATGTAGAAGAAAAAGCACAGAAAGTAGAGTTCATGCACAATTTTCTCTCTTCAAGCAATTAAATCTCTACAGCAATGACATTCAATAATTTACAAAATAGCTGTGTATTTATCTTTAGAATTATCTTTCATATCTTTTTGCATTTCCGTAAATGTCTATAATTCTAAAGATGTTTGTCAAATAAGGTCCCTTCCAAATTTATCTACTTCCATCCACTCAAAAATTGACAAATTTGAAGTGTAGCGCAGTGTGCCACTAAGAATTGTTACACGTGCCACATGCGACTCGCGTGCCAAAGGTTGACGGCCCCGGTTATAAAATAATGTAAGAAAAATCCACGATTTTTTTAAACCTTTAAATATTTCCAATTTTGGTTTCTTTTCTTTTCATTTTGGCATTCATACTAATATGGATTAAGCGCAAAACAAAAAAGATTTACTCGGTTTTTTTTTTTTTTTTTGCTTTATTTTATGCAATTTAAGCAGTATTTCAAATTCTTTAATTGCTTACATAATAATTTCACTTATTTTAACTTTTAAAGGCTATTTTTATGTTTTGTATATATTTAGATTCAATTTCATCACTCCATATTTCCCAAATATTGAACAGGATTCATATTCAACTCAGTTACATATACATCTAAACTAAGAATGAGTAAAAATAAATTTCAAATATTTGTATTTTTTCAAAAGTATTTTCAAAAATTTTTACATAAGGTTCAACTAGTTTCAAGAAACATATCAGGAAAAGTTATATTTTTTTATCTTATCGTATTTCTTTAACTTAGCCTCAACGAGTTAGTGTTACCAGAATTGTAATTCAATTATGAGTATGCAAGTAGTACTTTTGTTTTTGTTTTCTTATATAAAATTCAATATTTTTCTTACAAGATTCTGCGATAAAAGCACTTTGTAAATTAAGAGTAACTTCAATTTTACTGTCAGTTCTAAAAAAAGTATAATTACAAATTACCATTGAGATATGAAGCACAGTATTACATTAAATGAAATATACCATAAATATAAATAATACATCTGACTTCCATACTCAAACTAAAATCTTAGTGTTAACACATTAGTTTTGTTTAAATAATCCAAAACAATTTTTAAGCTGTTTAATTTTCCTTTAAAATGCTTGTATAATAATATAATAACAAAGATATATTAAAATACGGGAAATTAGATTTGCCACTCAATATTCAGCCCTGCATTTAATTTTGTTCACTTTCTCTCAAACCATCACTGTTTATCCGAAATCTACCTTTAACTCGCATTCACTAACTTCCCATAAACCTACTGTTGTGTCTAATTATTCTCTAGAGATCCATAATTTGTGTTTATACAATATGATGGAGCTACTCTGCGGTCCCTTTGCAAATATATAATGTCATTATACATAACTGTTTGCAACAAGTATAACACAAGATGACAATGTCACTCAGGACATACGTCAAAGGAGCACGATTTGTGCTTAATTAACCTCAAATACAATAGTTAACGAAAAACTAATGAAAAGTATCAAGGAATATTACTTTTACAAATTTTAATTAATATTTTTCATTTTATTTACATACAAATTAACCCCTTAAGTACTACTGGCCTATATATCCGTCTCGCACAACTGGAGCGTTATGTGTCCAGGACGTATAAAACCGTCCTTCCGAAAAACGATTCTTTTATTTGAGCGGCTATTAGTAAAACTAATCCAAAGGTTTTGGAATGTAATAAAATGACTTTGAAAGTGTTTGTGCAAAGGATTTACGTCAGCGTTTCTCAAACTGTGGGGTCCCCCCCTTCTTGGGGGGGGTGACAACTCTGTGAGGGGGGTGCGAGCATACTGAAAAGTACAAAACAAAAACTTATTTAAAAAAGTATTAATTTATTGAAAGTAAACAAATAAAATACATTCTGCATAATAAAAAATATAATACACATTTAAACTGATATATTACACTTATAAATGCATCAGTGCTACACAATGTATCTTATACTTAATTTAACAATACCAAGTTAAGAACAAGTTTAGTAATTGCCATGCCCTATGGGATTGTCATAAATAAAATTATATACAAAAATTAACACTCATCTTGTTAATTTGTGCGGTTTACAATTACTCCCTTAACTGCCGTTTAAAAGTTATGCGATTCGCTTTCCAATGCCAACCGTTTTCCACATAGGCGCCTGCATGTGATTTATTGGGGGTGGGGGAGGAATATAGAAGCAAATAATCTGAAATAAGTTAATCCTTCACAAACATTGTCAATGTCCTTTTATTGCATTTCAAAGCCTTCGAAATAAGTTTATGGATAGCAGTGCACAGAAAAGATCGTACTTCGGAAAGACGTATAAATACGTCCAGGGAAATTAACGCTTTGGCTAAGCGAGACGTTTATATACGCCGGTGGTACTTAACAGTTTAAAGTCGTGTCGTATTTTTTGCGTCTAAGTTAAATATTATTGAATTTAATTTATTGTTATTGTATGAGGGGGGCGTGAAGAAAATTATGATTGAATATTGGGTCGCGAGAATGTTGAAGCTTTGAGAAGCACTGATTTACTTATTTTAGAGAGAAATTTGCTTATTTGTGCCTTTCTTTTACCCCAATACATTGCATTCGCATGTCTGTGTGAAAAACGGTGGCATTGTGGAGCGAATCACATAACTTTTAATCGGCAGTTAAGAAGTTATGGAGTAAGTGTTTATTAACGTGCACTATAAGACAACACGAATGCTATTGATGACGGGGCTAATCATTTTGAGCCTCGAGAACGAAACATGAGCTGGCACGCCCTTCTCCAAACTACTACACCAAGCCAATGAGAGGAATTTGCGCTCGATAGATTGAAGGTATATCAGCCCCTCTACACCGTGGTTGCTCAATGGCAGCAGGGCTCGAACTCACAACACTCTCGCTACGAGTTTGTTAAAATTAAAGGTTGCTTTTAGAGGATTGAAACAAATTATCAATAAAAGAAAAAGGTGAATTTCTTTTAAATTCTAATGGAATCACGAGTTTAACTAGTTATGTGAAAATTCAAATACACAAACAGATATTAAGCAAACTAAACACTGTTATCAATAATTATCAGTGGTGTACATGAACTTTTCAGGGAGGGAGGTGTCCTCCAGGGATGAAAGTCCACCATTTTTGTATCATACCCTAATACTCCGCCAAACAAATTCTTTCGATTTTGTCGATTATCGGAAACAAAAAACAGTAAAAAATAAACTATTGAAAAAATAATTATCATTGATGAATAAAATTAACTATTAATACGAAATACTTGATTAAATTTTACGTACTATACACATAGAATTATAGTCAATCGATAAAAAATCAAGAGCTATCGGGGTACGGACTCTGGGAACTGCTTGCGTGAGGGCCACTGATAATTATACTTCTGCAATAAATATTTGTATCCATCATTGTTGCATTGCACCTATGTAAAACATTCCAAACTATATAAATCCTATGAGTGAGTGCTTAATGACGTCACACCATAAGGCGACACGAATTCTGAGCCATAATAAAGTCCTCCTTATACTAACTTCCACACCACACCAATTTGAGGGCTTTAAGCTTGACATATTTAACGTGCATCAGGGGGCAGCTACATAGTGGGTGTTCCGTAGCAACCGGGCTCAAACTCATAACACACTGGACATAAATTCGTGTCTATAACCACTATGCTACCGTAGACCCTAAATACAAACTAAAAACACAAATTCAGATTTCAATAACTGAAATTATCACACTGAAGAAATTAAGTAACCATAACGTGTGACTTTCTTTTCCGCCAAAAAAGCTATGTTAACGTGAATATAAGATTAAATTTCTATTAATGAAAGGAAATTCAACAAAATAAAAGTTTTGTCAATTTATATTTGACATAAGTGAGAATTAAATCAGGTATTTCAACAATTTTAATCACCATCTAATTTATAGTTAGTTACGAAGTTAAAACTAACAATAGTGTAATTTTTTTTTAATTCTTGCACCATCATAATGATTAGAATATGCTGATATTAATATATATGCTTAAAATCTTTATTTATTTTGAGTAGTAAATATTTATATGGAATAAAATCGTAAAATGCATTTGTTATTGAAGAATATATGCACGATTCTTAATACTATTATTTGAATTGAGTGGGATATAACTCAAAACATGTTTAGAAGTCATTTTAAGATTTTTTAGGCTGATACTGAGCTTTGATGTATTGTTAAGTTTATTTTTGATATAACTTTTTTCAAACATTGAGTATTGTTCAATGAAAAGAATTGTTCCGTCATTGTGTTTATTTCGACAATATTTTATTTCACTTGTTTATTTTAACAGGAAACCAAATAAATTCCTGACATCCCCATACAATCCCATATAAAGAAACCGTATAGCTCAAGCAAAATCCGAATATTTAAAAAAAAGTATAAAAGTACTGACGTATTGAAATTGTTACTATACAAAGAAGTTTTTGTCTAGGATTCTAAAATATTTAGCTTTCGCTACTATTGTGAACTGGAAATCAACTTATGTTATTGATTTATTGATCATTCGATTATTTTTAAATTCTTATACACCCACAAACAGCTTAATTAAATAGATAAATATTTAATTATAACGTAAAAACAGCTAAGGAGAAAATACTGTCTGCTTTTCTTTATTTTTATGAAATTCTGTGAAAGACATCATTCTAACTTTTATATGCATAAAAGGTCTGAATAACGTAGTAAAACTATTACAAAAACAGGATTGACTAATTAAGAGTACTTTGAAAAATATTCTTGATAAACCAAGTTGTACAAATGTTCTTCTATAAATGTTCTTCTAATTCCATGAATAATCATTGATTGCTCAAACAGATAAACAACTACGATTTATTTTACTGTAACTTTGATATTATTTGTTTATAAAAGTGCTTTTATGTGTGCAATTCAGATAAGTAATAAGAGAATATTCAGTGGAGTTTTTAAAAAAATAACAAAAACATTTTTTAATGTCGAATGCATAATCATTCGAGGAATTCTTAAAAAATAACAAAAATAATTTAATGAGTTTTTTCACTTTTAAAATCACGTCATTAAAGTTTGAGAATTAATTAGTAGTAAGACATTGTAAACATGTTAAAAAGATGTCTGACTTAAAGAATGGAAGTAAAATTTATTTTCTGCAAATTAACGCTTACTAATTCTTTCACTTCTTTTCTAATTATTAGTATTTTAATAAAAATGTTTAACACATTTTTTTTCTAGTATCTGCATTTTAATTTTAGTTTTGATAGGATTTACTACATTATATTTCAACTAAATGATAAAGAACAAATGCATTATGTAGATCAAAGTTTATATACACTTCTTTTAATGCTTCCCTTCAAAAAATTATATTTCTAAAAACATTTTTTCTTTAAAAAAAAGTTATTTTTTGACTTCTTATTACACTGCTGGCCACCGTAAATGCAACGCCAAGAAAGTAAGAGATAGCCCAACAAAATTTATTTTGTAGATAACATGTTGACCAAGTATCAAATGATTAAATTTATAGACTTCTGTGAAGTGTGGTTCCTGCCAGAATCAGTAGCCAGAGTAGCCGCCATTGTTGGAGATCACCGCTGCCGCACGCCTCGCTATTGATTCAAAGAGACTTTGGATGTGTTCTTGGGGTACAGCAGACCAAGCAGCTTCCACATGTTGCCAAAGTTGATTTGGTGTGGCAGCTGGGGGTGTAATCTCTGTCAATCGTTGAGCCACCAGGGACCACATGTTTTCTATCGGCGAAAGATCCCGAGAGCGAGCCGGCCAGGGAAGCAATTCAATCTGGTGATTGACGAAGAACCTTTGAACAATGCGTACCACTTGTGGTCGCGCATTATCCTGTTGAAATATGGCTGTGGCCAAGCCCTGAAGGTAAGGAAGGACAACTGACTCCAACACCTCGGAGATGTAGCTCTGGCGGTTTAAAGTACCAGAAATGCGTACTAGAGGAGTGCGAGAGTGATATCCAATACCACCCATACCATAATACCAGGTGCAGGACCAGTGTGGCGGTGCATAACGCAGCTGTTCAGCATCCTCTCTCCATGGTGTCTCCAGACTCAAATCCAACCAACCATCGTGGTGTTGCAGACAGATGCGTGACTCGTCAGTAAAGACAACTTCACTCCATTCTGCCGCCCACATCCTTCTTTCATCGCACCATTGGCGGCGGAGACGTCTGTGGATCTGCTTCAAGGGTAGACCAAGCAATGGACGTCTTGCGGACAGACCACTCTGCTGAATGATGCGTTGCAGACTCAATGTGCTGTGCTATGGTACGTGATGTGACTGAGCGATCCGTCACTGCCATGCTCACAATTTGCCTGTCCTCACGTGAAGTGGTGCACTGAGGTGGATGCGATCTACCACGTCAGTCCATCGTACCCTCCTTCATCCAACGGTCACATATCCGCATTACAGTTGTTTGGTTTCGTCCAACACGACTACCGATTTCCCTGAAAGATAATCCACAGTCTCGGTAGGCCACTATCCTTCCTCTGTCGAACTCGGATATTTGATCAAAAGCTGATCGCTGTTTTCTACGAGACATAACTGATCGGTTTTTGAAAAAACCACAAGAAAAACACAATTACCGAACTTGAAATCGTCAAAATCACCAAGTCTTAAATAGCGCTTTGCGATGGCACCACAGGAATGCGTGATGTGTCAGCGCTGAAATTCTAATCATTTGCATATCTCACCTCCGCTAATGCATGTTGTAAATTTCATGTTATTTGCGTGCTTCCTTCAGGGTGTTGCATTTACGGTGGCCAATAGAGTATTTATTGAGATTTAAAAGATTGATCTTTTTCACTTACTCATAGAATTAAATCAATCCTTGTGCCCCTGAAGGCATGCCATGTATAGAGGCTGATGTACTTTAAATCTGCGGAAGCTCAAAATCTTCCCGTTAGCGCTGTGGAGATGTTCGGAGAGGGGTTACCACATCAGGCATCATCCTTAGAACTTGAAAAGAGCTCAAAATTACTCCAGTAGCCCTAGTGTTACTTCACAATGAGATATAAATCAAATCAAATCAATGAAGTAAATAGCGTGAAGTAAAATATTTTTTAATTAAATGTGTAAATCATATCAGTGACAAATGAATTAAAAGTGTAAATTATATCTTCTACAAATGAATTAAATGTGTAAATTTGTGTGTGAAGAGGGAAAGTTCTCTGTAACAACAATAACAAAACAATGCTGAGAATTTCAAGAAAAAGCGTTAAAATCATGACTAGACTTTCCAAATATTTTAAGTCGCTTATTTATAACAAATTTACATTGCTTAAAGAAAAAGCATATGCAGAAATATTTCAAATTTTCATAAATCAGAAGTTAGAATCGATAACAATTAAACTTTTATACCTATCTAATCTATGATACGACTACTGTTAGTTAAAGTAGAAAGAAAAATAATTTTCACTTGAATGTGAAATTTCAATTTAGAATTAAGAATGTTGCTGTTAACTTTTCCAAAGAAAGTGTAACGAAACATTTTCTTTAATTTTGATCAGCTCATTTCCCTTTCATTTCTTTTCCAACAAGTGCATTTATGTCCCTTTTTTTTTACTTAAATTCTTACATTTAATCCCACATTCTACATTGAGGCTTGAGGTTCTAAGCTCTCCAAGCATGTATATGAAAAGTTTTAAAGATAATTTTATCCCCTAAAAGCAGCTGGTTTTCTTTAATCTGTTTAATTGTTTACTCGTTAATTAATTTCTTATAGCCACCATTTTACATTTTTCAATAAGCTTTAAGTACATGTATTATTACTTTTTCCCCCTTTTTAAGATGTTACCAAGTGCAAATATGAAAATCAAATAAATGCTTTTCATTGGTAGTTAGTTTTTTTAACTTCATTTCCCTTTCTCGATCATTTTTAATTTTACTAATATGGAAATTTCTATTTCCCTAAACTTTTTTTTTCAGCTCTCGGAATATTTGGTATGTTATTTTTTTTAAAAAAATCAGCAAATACCTTCCTGCGTGGTTTCTTCATTTTAATGGATAGAAATGTTAAAATGAGAATGTAAAATGCAAATAAGATGGCGAATTTCTCCATTTGTACACACATAATAAAAATGCTTCGAACGATAATTACCTAGAATAAGGCGTCTTGTTTAAAAGAGGACAATGACAAAATAATTGGAGAAAGTAACAACGTTTAAAACATTTTAAACGCTGGAATCGGTTGATTTGCTTTCAAAAAGTTGCATTTAGATTAATAATGACAGTACTTAGTAAAAACTGTCAAATGGCCTTTTTACATGCAAGCATGTTAAAAAGAAAGTTTAGGGGAATTAATATAAATCAAAAAGAGTTAAAACCAATAAAATAATAAAAGAAATATTTATATTTCTAAAATTCAAAATTTAAAGAAAATTAAAATATTTATTTGAAAAATTATGCATTTTTTTAAAAAATGTCTTTCAAAGGAGATTGATAAAAACTAATATAAATGAATCCTTCATAAATGTATCAAAAACCGCTTTTACAAGATAAGATAAAAATAAATTATGTAAAATTGTCCAGATTTTTGGTTACAAAAATTAATTAATTTTAATTTACACTTTTTAGGTAATTATTGCTTTATATGAAATTTCTAAAAAAATTTCTCTGAATAATGAATATTTATTCCATTACTATTAATTTAATTAATTTAAAACTAATGAATGCAAATTATTTATATTGCTAAATTTAACATTTCAATAACTATTTAGAACATTTTTTTACAAAAACATTTCTTAACAATAACTTAACAAAATTTCAAAATCATGTCAATGACATCAGAGAGAATAGATGTAGCAAAATCTTTAAATTAAAATGTAGTTAAAAGCATGCACGTAATTTAATAAAGGTACTGTTAAATTAAATTATTGTATAGTTTTATCTTTTTCCAAATTATAATGAAAAAAACACTTTGTTATTTTTAATTATCAGCAAAATTGCGCTCGCTAAATCGTCGTACTTTAAGACTTATCTAATTAACGTTGCACCAAAAAAAGGAGGAAATTTTGCCACCAGTAAAAAGTAAAAAAAGTATAATTATTTAACTACTTTCTATTTTGGTAATTTTTTTTCTCTTTAAATCGTACACAAAAACAAGTATTTAGTATTTTTCTATCGTAACATCGCAGAAATAACATAACTGATTTTCATTAGGCACTCCTTCTAATAATATCTGCAGAAAGTTATAAAGCATAGTAAGAAAATACATTTATCCTTCTAAAATAGAAATAGCTTTATTAATCCTATAAACTAATCATTGAAGAAAGTGAACAAAAAAATGTAGAGTGTTCTTAAGTCTTCTTTTCAAAAGTCCTCCCCCCTTTTCATTTAGCCATGTTTTAAGGATGTGTTTAAGTACGTTGTATTCTTTAGCGAGCGTATTATTCATCGATTTTCTTTCTTCTTGTTATCTGCCACGAATTAGCAACAAAATATCTAATTTTTATACGTATATAGTGAGAATCAGCTTGAATTATTGTTGTTAACACTTCATCAAGGTGACCTAAAATTGTTTAGTGCTTAACATAAATAATATTAGTGTGTGTGTTGTGTGTGTGTGTGTGGTGTGTGTGTGTGTGTGTGTGTGTGTGTGTGTGTGTGTGTGTGTGGTGTGTGTGTGTGTGTGTGTGTGTGTGTGTGTGTGTGTGGTGTGTGTGTGTGTGTGTGGTTTTAAAAATTTCTACTAGAGTGTAAGAAATTATTTGAACACCAGAGATAAGAGAAACAAACAGATATTAGAGTTTAATAATATGGATGCTGAAATATTATAAGGCATGCTGACTTAGAACAGCTTTTAATAATTTATATAAAAGTGGGGTTTAACCAGTTTTGGGGCTAGACAACCTTCCCCCTTTCCTGCAAATAGTACTGAGTGAAATGCTATTGAAAATAATGGATAGCGATTCTAAATCCATTACAAGAAAAAGGTAACTTAACAAAAGCTACATTTAAAAATGCATGGATCTTGATAAATCGGTGAACAATAAACGAACTATATTGCCAGGTTCTTGATCGAAATACATTCATAGCGATAATATCAATGGCCACATTATAGATTATCAATAAGTATAAAATTATTTGTACAGAAATAATTATAAACTAAGTGAATTTAGATAAATACTTGATTTGTTGGTGCAACCCTCGGAATATTTTTGTATTTGTCTACACTATAATACTAAAATTACAAAAATTAGTGGAATATATTATTTAGAGCTACTGATACGCAAATATATATATGCAATTTAAAACCTTATATTTTCGCACAAAACTACATAATGTATAATTTTCATATATATTTATAATTCTTTTTAATTTATCCGTAATATATAAAATAATGGTTGGCAAAAAGGAAGAACTACATTTTAAAATCTGTATTGCTCGAACTTTTTGTTAAAATTGTTTGTTTTAAGTCCAAGACAAACAAAAGTAATTTGAATGAAATTTTGCGCAAATCTTTTATTCATTGCAAATAATAAAATCTCCCTCCATAATACAAAAAATATTCATTTGTTTACCAGTTCTACTTTCTACTACAAAAAATGGATGCAACAGCTTCTTACAACTATTATTTATATCTAACACAACTAACTATCATTTACCACAGGCACTGTGAAATCTATTCACAAAAAATTATTAAAGAAAGAAGAGAAAAAATCTTTTTGCAAAATATCAGAGAAATGAATAAAAATTTGTATTACATTTTTTTATGATATCGGTTTTTCGTAGTCCCCTGAGGTTTTTAATAATTATACTAGACCTCGAATGTTTTATTTTTTCCCATTTATTCTTTTTCTCATTTAGGAGAAACTCTTTAGGGAATAAAATAGAAAACTCTGGGTTAAAAAGATAACGAGAGCAAGCAAATGGTTCTTTTCAATTCGGTTTTTTGTTGATTCATTTTTAAACAGCAAACTTAAATTTCGTGATGGAACGACTTGAAAGACAATTCAATAATTACAAGGATTATATGGTATAAGTTTTAATTAACTTGTTAAATGTTAACTGCTAATCATATATATTAGATTGGAATAAAAAAATAAACGTGCAAAAGAAAAACATTAACAATTCATGAAAGATAATAAAATAGTAAAAATAAATTATTACAATTTATATTTACCAGACTTTTAATTATCTTTCGCTATACCATTAGAACTTTATAATTTCTAATTATATATAAGTCTACGTCAAAATTTTAAAATTACTATCATAGTTATTAAAAAAGAACCCTATTTCACTATTTTAAAAGTTGTTTTTGCATATTTCTTTTAAGTCCAGATTTTCTAGAGCTGGATATCCTCTCAAACAAAAAATTCTTTGGTAAAATATCGTTCCAACTAAATTAGAATGTGGTTCTTACAAATTATTAAATTCTAAAAACTTAATTTCAAACATCTTTCATGTTTTTATTTTAATATGTATCAAGATATCAAGACGTTCTTTCTGAGATTTTCTTTGATAAATGAATGTATTTCTTACAGTTGCCCCACAGAAAATGTTTCCCATTAAATGTTTCTCTTAAATTTAACAGTTACATTTTAGTTAGAATTTATTCAATTCCTACTATTAGCTCACTCTATCTCTATATTTATGTATATATATATATATATATATATTTCTTGTTTAAATTTTCAATCGTTAATAAAATGCATTTTAAAGCATTAAATTGAGCTGAAATTTTATACACACGCTTATTTTGGATGACAACACAGTAATTAATTTAATAAAAATTAATTGATTAAAGCTAATTATTCAAAGAATTACAAATACAGCGACGTTGGCATCATTTTGGCGACTTGTATCAAAATTGAAAGGGTTTTTTTCTCATACATTTTAAAGCATCATTTTTTTTTTTTTTTAAATAAAAAAAAAAAAAAAAAAAAAAAAAAAAATTTTAAAAAAGCACTCATGATTTGAGCTGAAATTTTCTATAGACTATTGTTTTGGGAAACAATACGATAATTTAACTATAATAATTAAAATTATTGACTAAATTAATTATTTTAAGAATTGAAGCCACGTTGGCTTCATTTTTAACGACTTGAGTTAAAACCTTAAGAAATTTTTTTTCTCACGTTTCAAATCTAAACAGTTGAACTGAAACTTTATATACACGATTGTTTTGGATGACAATGCGATACTTTAATGATTACTAATAAAATTAATTGCCACTTATAATATGATTCTGTTATATGAATATACATATTTATGTTAATTGTAACTATTTAATAAAAAGTAACTAAAATAATTTTTTTTGTTCATCTAAGTAGAAATTGACTTAAATTTTTTTTAATGTTACTTGTTTTTAAATAAGCACAAATGTCTGTTTTTTATATAAAGAAAATTAAGTCTCCTAGACTTATCTTAAAACTTTAATAATGAAAGAAAAACTTTTAGTTACGTTGCAATACGTTGTTTAATAAAATAAAAATAATGTTTTTGGTAATAAGTATACAGTTTATTTTCTAAATTGTTGTTTTTTTTTTTCATGGAGAAAAATTCTAGCTGATATTATACTTCTTGAGACAAAATTCAAGCATGTTCTCCGTAGAATTACTAAATTTTTTGACTTTTATGAAATTGTTTTCTTTACAGTCTTAGCTAATAAAGTAAGAAAAACGGAATAAAATAATTGAATGATAAATGATGCAATGTATACTGTTTCATTAAATTTTAAATAAATACCATGGAATTAAATTCTCTAGTGTAGTAATAATAAGACAAAACTATGCAGCCAACAAAGCTAAAAATTAAAAACCAGATTCTAAGAAACACAACAAGAAAATAAATGGGGGAAATGAATATTGTACTAGATTTGAATAAAAGTATGTATAATAGGAAACAGAGTTAGAACTTTAAAATGGAAGAAACCAAAATAGTCTATAGACTAAAATGGAGACCTATTATGATTTCAAAAGCTGTTGCTGAATTTGGACCAGCAAAATTAGGGTTAAGTATACTTTATAGATACACCTTCTCCGTACAGCAGATATATATATATATATACTTCTTGGGCGTACTCCCAAGCTTCATTCTACGTCCTGAACTTTTGAGATTACTGTTTTCGAGAACATTCTTTTTACAAATAACCAGAAGCTTTATCTGACTTCAAAAATTCCCATTAGTATTATTTAACAATTTTCTCTAATGATAGCGTTCTCACAAAAATTATTCAAAACTAATTGTTGAGTTTGCTCATAATAAATCTTAAAATCTCCATTCCTAAACTTTATGTGCATTTTATTATTTATTTGAATGTTTTATTGATTTTAACGAATTACACCGATGATTTTTGGACATAATTTATATATATTATAGTTTGGAGAAAATTCGGTGTCTTAGAAAAAAATTGCATATCAGAGGGGATGAATCATAAATTCAATATATTACTTAAATAAGTATATTGTAATGAGAGTAAGAATTAGGTTATGTAATAAACAAGAAAACCATAACCATAAATATTAAAAAGTGTAGTTAATATGAGTAATAACCTTTAAACAGGTTTACCCGTTCTCTGTAAGAGGGCACTGATATCTTCTCTCTTTCTTTGATTTGCGCATATTTTGATGGTAGGGCGCATATGGTGATGCTATTTAGTGCTAGCGTTTTGAAAAGTGATGTAGTTTGTCTACGGTATTGAAATGCTTTTCAATTGGCATTTTCTTTGTGGTGAAGATGGAAATTATTCTTATATGAAGGCAAGAATTTAGATCTTTAAAACTGTTTTTTAATGTATATGATGTTTTTGCACTGAAACCGGTGATTTTTGAAATTACGGATAACACAAATAACAAAAACATTTTTTTGTGAAAGGATGAATTAAATTTGAATACAGATTAAGATCAATCTACTGAACATTTGGATCATTCTTCATGGAAACACACACTCTAAGTTCTCAACTGTTTAAAAAAGTTTTAACTTAAAATTTTTTCTAAAATATATGAAAAATACTTTATATTCAGTAGAGTGTACTTTCAAAAAGCAAACATTAAAGAGTTTTTGGGTTCTACAATTTAAAAAAAAAATGATGTAAAAACTTTAAATTTAAATATAGAACAAAATTCTTCCATTTTCTTATTCTATTATAAGTATGGTGTTTAATTACATACAATAAAAAATAAGCCTTTTCTTAAATAAAACATTTTGGGTAAAAAAAATAACCGATTAAGTAGTTAACTTAATTATTAATAAATTATGTAAAAAAGATTCAAATTTAAGAATAATAAAATAAAAATTTTACTTGAAATACTTCATAGTATATTCATAGTTTGTTCTGTTTGTCTAGTATAATTATTTGGAGTAAGAATGCATGATGCTCTGTTCTTTTCTAAGTAGTTTATGTGGAAGTATAAAATGAAATGTTCTACAGTTTTTCGGAAAATATACTAGATATACTTCCGGTTTCTTAAATCATGATTCTAATTCAGTTTGGGTGGGTTACTAAATATTTGACATTTCTTCTGGTAAGCTTGACTTATTGTATATTAGTGAATCTTTTTAATTTTTGTGATTTAACGTTTTAAATGACATGCCCGAGATTGTCTAGGGTACGGTATTAGTGCTTCAAAATGTCATGCCCAACTATTATACGGGGTAATTTTTTTTCTTTCAGTGCATATTATTGCTATAAACTAATACATATCGGGAGAAATTTATTTCGGTCCCAATTACAAAATGATCAAATTATAGTTTTTCAAAGAGGTAATATTTTGGCTACAAGGTGAAAAGGTAAGAAGAATGCGTGTCTGATGAGCAGTATTCATGATACTTTTAGGATCTGCAACAGAAATAAAAAAAATGGAGATATACTTTAGAAAAAGTTTGTTTTTAACTACAATCCTACTCTGAGTGCTGTAGAACGCTGTGATCACGAAATATCTTTTCATCTGACAATCCAAATATGTCAGAAAATAATATTAGAAAAGGATATTTTTTACATTTACCTGAGTAAAGTATTCTGGAACTCATTTTTGCTCTATAAGAATGTCGTTGGGAAACATATTAATTTTTTATAATTTTGAATCCTTTTGCACAAATATGATGATGCAGTTTCTGAACAAAAGATTCCTGATGGACCACCTACAATAGGTAACCCTACAAGTCTTACTGAATGACATTATATATCCCATATTTCTCCTACTCCCGCAAAACGTAAGCCTACAAGTCAGTGCAAAGTTTGTTATTCAAAAAAAAAAATTGGCAGTTGTAGAGACTGCCGATAGAAGTGAAAACTTAGAACTTTTAGTATTAAAATTTGAAATTTCATAATGTTTGAATTAAAATTATCAACATCAATCTGGTTTTCACGTCTATTTACACTCCGAGCAACAACTAAATGCATGTTTATATGGCTTTCTATTATTCAAATATATTACGGGCTGTACAAGATCATGACAAAATATAAATGCAATTCAATTGAAATAACAATTAATATACAATCATATTATTTATGGATAGTATTTGTATTTACTTAAATTTCAATGTACTTGATTTTTAACATTATTTTAATTATTTGCATCATTGCCATCATTAATTTTAACAATACGTAGACTTTTTGCACTTTCAATTATTTCATTTTGTTCTAAAAAGATACAATAGGCTTATGGTAACTAAAGTAAGAAAGGAAAATGTTTGATTCAAATTTATCTAAGTATCGTGCAAAAACCACATCGGTCGTCGTTTTATATTTTGTAAAATGTGTATCTGAGTTTTCGATCATTGGACATATTTAAATTAAGTATTTCATTTAGAAATTCAATTACTGATAGATTTTTATCATCTGCAAAGTTAATATTGAAGTTTCAACCTAAAATCATCGGTACATTATCATATTTTTCGCCAAATCTTTTTCGAGTATTTCAGAACCTTCTTTTGTATAAATCATCAAATTTTCGAATAAAAATTGGTGTATCTGTCTCATAGATTTTCCAGGCTAAATATAAACGGCAACCATTAATATGTATTGCCCATTCTCGGAATCGCAACGAGCAATGCACAATATAAACACATTGAACTTTTCACTAAATCCATTCAATTTCACTTATAAGATATGTACAGCACTATAGGTCAGCTGTATAGCTACCAAGCATGTCGGTGACTCGAACGCACGAGATTTCACCTATCCAAAAAGTGTCTAATGAGAACAGCACACTGCGCGTGCGCCAGTCAGAGCATGTCGGTGACGCGAACCCATAAGATTTTCCCCTACCAAAAAGTGCTCAACGCCACTAAAGAAGTTTTTCACTTAAAAAAAATGAATTGAGAAAAGATAAGAAATTAAACACAATTTTGGTGTAATAATTGCGGAGTTACTTTGTGCTTCGAAAAGTGTTTCCAGCCATACCACACAAAGCTGAATTATTAAACTACTCTGATCGGAATTCATTTTTATTTATTTTTATTTTAGAAAAAAAATGTTCCACAGTAAATGAGCTTTATCACTGTCACGCTGTGTGGTATCTACTTTAAGTGAATATGTAAATGCTAGAAAACTTTAAAAAATGTATGCATGTAATTCAAAATACACTTTTTATTTACTAAGTATACTTTATTTTGTACTAAACATTTGATTTTTGCAATAAAAAAATTTGATGATTCATGTACCTAAATCATCTAAATAACTTGACAGGTTAAGAGTTAATAAATTTGATTATAATGTGAAGTCAGCTGATATATGGACCTAATTTATAACCCTAATATTTTGTTCATAATATGTAAGCTTTGAAAAAATTACGAAATTAAAGTCTAGACATCGAATCACATTGTCTGCTAACTATTTATCTAAAACTAAACAAATTTAATCAAATGCAACTTTCAAACAATAGAACTCATTCATATGCAAGCAAAAAGCTTCCAGATACATTCTAATTGCCGAAGGAGTTCTTAGATTGCCATTGTAGGGTGACAAAACTCTGGAAGCATTTTTCAGAAAATAAACTTATTGTGTCACAAAGATTACTATGATAAGCTTTCAAAATAAACAGACCTTAAGGAATGCTTCAATATAATACAGAAACCCCTTCCCAACTTTTCTGCTAAAAAATCTCTAATTGTCAAATTTTGTTCAGTGTCATGCATAAATGTCTGGTTCGGGAAGAGATAATTGAATGAGGGGGCAAGTGAAAATACATTTCGTCCTTAATTAAAGCATCACACTGACAGGAGGCGCTAGCGACGCGTTCAAGACCCTTCGTGCCGTTTGTCATCGAGGTTTTAATTAGGGGTTTAGGAAGAATGCTAATTAGTGAAGCTCTGTTTGCGCTCTGCCACAAAACACAGAACACCGAAATAAGGGAATGGAACTGAAAGAGCTTACCGATAATCGGGGTTTGATTTCTAAGGTCTTCGCTTGTTTGTCGACAAACCACATTGTCGTTCTCTTCAAACTTAAAGAGTTCATTTTTGTTTAATTGTCTGAACTGAATTCGGAGATAAATTATCAAATCCCATAGCAATTATTCAGGAGACTTTTGAATCAGATCAAATATTTGTTCTTCTAATAAAGACTTTTTGTTATTGTAATGATTGTGTTTGTGTTTCAAAAGGTTATGCTTTGATACTGGGAAAGCTAAAATAAAATATTTTGTCTTTTTTAAACCTTTTTTTGTCAGCAGTTTAATGTAATGCAAATCTGTTCTCTGTAACGAGAGAGATTTTTAGATTTTTAGGAAGTATTATTTGCTGTTTGTGTTTATTAGTAGGTAATCGAAACCATACTTCATTTTTGTTTTTTCACACACTTCAGTTTTAAATAATTATTAGCAATAAATCTGAGGATAAATTAAGGAAATTTTAAGGAAAAATAAACGATAATTTTATTTTAGCTGAAATTTATTTTTGTTCGTAGTACATTTTTATTAATTGATTATATTAAAAGGCTATTTCGTGATTTCATATTCCAAGAGAAGTAATACCTTTTCATTCCCTAATTTATGATGAATAACTATTTTATATGCTTTAAATATATTAATATTTTTGCTGGACTACATAATCAAAGTTAAATAATGTGGTACCATAAATGAACTTTCACACTTTCATTCTGAAAACAAAGCTGAATAAAAAATATTTTAAAAAACTTACATTAGATTTTCAAAAGCAAGAATTTTTTCAGAAGTCGTAATTATTAATAACTATACAAATTATCATATATTTAAAACAAGGATATGCTTACAACTTTATTGAAATGGTGCTCTTAAAATATATTGAAGCATTTAAAATGAGTTGGCTTGCTTCGGAAAATTACACGGAATAACTCTGTCCAAAATAATTTTAGAATCTCGAAACAAAATTTATTTTCAACTGTACTATGCGCTTTAAAGTTAAATCTTATTAATTCACCTCAATTTATACATTAGACTTGATAGTATCTGAAAATAATGTATACCCAGGGATTTAAATATAAATGTCGATGTGCAAACGTTTTGAAAGAAACATAATTTCGTCGATTTTTCTAATACTATCGAACCAATTCAAGTGAGATTTGGTATGAAAATACTTAAAAGTATTACTAAAATGGTGATGATGATAAAAAAATTAATTATACTCTTTCATGAAGCTGATTTATGCTCATGAAAACATGATAGTTCTACAATAATACAGCAATAGGGCACTTACGTAGGGTTTAATATGAGATTTGAGATTGACCCTGATTACAATGCAGCTTTCAAGGCAAACTCTCATGTTTTTCGGAGGTTGCTTATGAGGGGAGACAGTAAACCCCACTAAAAATTATGGAATATATGAAAGTAGGATTATTTAAATATGTTGCCCATATTTATTAAACACATATACAAAATATAAAGCATTTTATTAAAGTATAAGCTTTAAGAAATTTTATGACTAATATAAATCTGAGTAAATTATTTGTTAGAATTTTGACAAGATAACGCTTGAGAAAGAGATTAATGTAGTTGCCTATGGTAAAAACTATATTATTAAATTTGTTCATACGAAGATTTTTCTTGTATAAAAATTTAAAGGGCTTACTCAAAACTGAAAAAAAGCATAGACAAGATACTCTAATTTTATATTCTTTCCATATACATTAATGCCGAAGTTAGTTTCTCTTCAATGAATTGTTCTTCTCGCTTTATAAAATGCAAGACAATGTATTTGTATTCATAATATTTTTTTTTTCATTTTAAAGGTATAACATATTCATAACACCTTTAAAACTAAAGAAAAATTATGTAAAAATAAAACATAAAATTTCTTAATCATTCCGATATTTATTTTCCATCACAGAATTCAAAAGCAATTTCTTTTTTGCAGAAAATTGTATTTGACTACTATTTATATTCAGAATACAATGAATAAAATGTCCTCTTATATAGATAACACATATTTCCACCTACTATAAAATCAAAATATGCATTATTCGATGAAATATATCAAGATAAATAATACAAAAATTTACTCTAGAGTTAAGTAAAAGACTCGAGAATAAAATAAAATAAGCTGTTTACTTAGAGCTTTCAGAAACTAAATGATGATGGCAAAAAGACGAGGTGAAAATGACTCAACATTTCTTCGAAGGACTTTTGAACACAAGCAAATACAAAGAGAATGAAACATAGCGGAAACCGTGGGATCGAATTTGTGTGATCCAAGATAGTCTTAACCAGCAGTTGATTGGGAGGACTTTGGACCTTTTCCAAAAGCTGTAATTTTTTTCCTCTTTCTCATATGTCTATTATGATACTTGGAAAAGTGCAAAGAGTACTTTTTTTTATTCGAAGCGCTTTTTCTTGTTATGAATTAACCTGTTATTTTTATATGACGCCTGTTGTCAGTTACGTCTTTTTGTAAAATTGACAGTACCTACACACGCTCTATTTTATCTAATTATTGAAAAAAATAACTAGAAACATATTATTATGTAAGTATGATTAACACAGTTTTTTATCACAAGAAAAACCATCATATTCAAACTAGATTCAACCCTTTCTAAGGACTTGGGTAATATATACTTACCATTAATTATATTAATTTTTAAATGTCCATGGTAAGCTATTTTGTTATTTTTATTTGTGTTCCCATCTATTAATAACTTTATAAATTTTAAAAAAATTATAAACTCATACACACTCATACTCCTCCCCCACATAATAACAGGATTAAGAAGAGAGATCAATATCCTGCTGATGCACCTGTTTATTGCAGTTCGACCAGCTGTCCAACTGCTGTTACCATTTATAATAAGATTATGGGAGGAGTAGATCAATTTGATCTACTTCAAGAACATTATGCAATTGAACGAATCTTTTGAAAATGGTGGCATAGAAACTTTTACTTCCTCATTGTTCTGGTAATTGTCCATTCCGTTATTTTGTAGAAATCATATAGAAGATATATGGGCTCTGAAAACCAAGTTTCGTCTTCGGCTAGCACACAAATAAATTTCAGGATTTTCAAGAGAGAAACAAAAAGGACTACCCATAAATCCCCTGGGATATAAAAAATGTTAGATGAAGGGAGAATGAATAAAGTTGGTAACCATATTCGAACTTTAAGGAATACATACAGGCGTTGTCGTTTGTGCTCTACTAAGGAACTTCAAAATAGAACACGACATGTGTGTGGGCGTGCACAACTTGCGATGCCCCACTATGTGTATAATATTATATCTCCATGTTTTCCAAACTTTTCAGGAAAATAACATTGTTATTTTTCATCCATGAATGAAAAAGCTGTAATATACAATATTATTTTTCCATTTTGTATTATACACACTATAAGAAAAAAAATCGACGCACCAAGCAGGAGTAGCCCGATTGTAATGAAATTTCGTGAAGAAAAACATTTAGACCGAACATTAAAATGGTTTATGTTACTTAATGAATGAATAGTGGGAGCTCAAGCTCATATGAACTCCGCATTTAGCACATATATATAAGGAGCTATTCTCCATCCAATGGTCAAAATTTCTGTTGCATTTCAACTCTGATACCTTATGTTGTCTGTAACAACGCTTAGTAAAAATTAGGAGCAGATGTCAGAATTTCAAAGAGGTCATTCGATCGGATTGAATGAGGCTGGTTGGACTAATCTAAGAATCGTATGACATCATGGTCGATGCGATCAGACAATGCTGGCAAGAGTGGGTCAACAACTGCAAACGTCAGCATATCAATGTCAGAACGGTAGCCATCAATGGAGGGCTACAACACAGAGAGAAGACAGATTTATTTTCATAACAGTTGTCTCAGTACAGGAATCGTCGTTACGAACTATCCACCATGGGACCCTCAGACGTGTGTCCAACATGACCCTCCACAGACGACTGAGAGAGCGAAATTGACGCTCGTGCTGACCGATACGCCGCTTACCTCTCATGCATGTGCACCGTCAAGTTTGATTGCAATGATGGCGGGCCCGATCAACTTGGAACTGTGCTGTTTGAGGACGCATAGTCTTTAGTGATGTGTCCCGTTTCTTTGTCCTGATGACAGACGCAGATATGTCTGGGGAGGTACAGAATAGTGTGGGGATTCAGCCTCAACTATCACTCGCCATACAAGCCCTCAACAGGGTGTTATGGTTTGGGTTTGCTTTTCCTTTGATATCCGGACCTCTTTGGTAGTGATTTTTGGCACACTGACAGTACAACGGTACGTTAATGACTTCCTACAACTGCTATTGTGTTAACGTTCCTTTTGCGACACCCAGCACTTACTTTTCAACACAATTATGCACGACCACACACGGCACGTGTTGCTATGAGTTGTCTTTAAGTTTGGCATACACTTCCTTGGTCAGCTAGGTCGCCTAATTTCCCTCTCATAGAGCACATTTGAGACGTTATGGGAAGTCGATTGCAATAATCTGGGAATGTTGACGATTTGGCCCAACATTTGAAGACAATTGAGCACAAAATTGAGCAAGTCACCATTCGGGAACTTCATCAGTCTCTCTCACACCGAGTGAGAGCTTGCATCCAGGTCAGACATGAGCCATATTGATTACCTCCCTTTGTAACAGCCAAGCTCTGAAGTAATCATTCAATTGTTTTTTTTTTCATGTACAATCTTCCCATCCACCAAATTTTATTGCAATCGGACAACTCCTTCTCGGAGTATTTACTACGTTTTGTAAATATAAAACAAAAAAGGAAATATGAAGGCACCAAATTTCCTTCTATTTTAATAGCCCCAATGGGCGGTTATAAGCACATAGTGGAGTTAAAAATCTAATAATTCTATCTAATATGCTAAATGAGTATCTTTTCTGAAATCAATTTTAATTCCAAAATTGTTTTAATTTACATTTATTAGAAATAATTGACCCGTTAAAGGGTTAATAAGGTGTGTTTTACGGTATATTTTTGGTAATAGCTACTTTCTTAGAAAATTATTGTGTCGTCTCAGATAATATTTTTATGTAACAAATTATTTCTGGGCAAGCATTAAGTGAACTCAGTATTTTAAAGAAGTTGCTTCACTAAACAAACGAATTATAAAAATGAAGTTGCTTGTCTTAGACATGATTTTTGGATAAAATACACAATGTGATAAGAAAATAAAATCAATACTAAACAAAGTTATGAATTTGGTATTTGGTAAGAAAATCAACTATATGTACATTATTCAATTATTCAGTTTCTAAAAATTCTCAAATTTAAACGACAAACGAGTTAATTCCCAAGATAATTTATGTTCGGTGTTGCCAACGTCAACCATATTTCATCATTCTGTGTTATGTTGAAATATTTGCGTAATAAATCGTTCAAGGAGAGAGTTCTTTAAACTTCAGTTCTCATTTGATACCTTTGAGATATTTTTACCTAACTTTGAAGTAATTTGTCGTTAGACTATTTCTTATATCCGTTTCTACACACAGAAATTGTAACAAAGTATAATGCTTACCGAAATTTTAACAATTCATGATGTGTATCTGTAGGATCACAAAGAGAACAATCTATAACCTTCTGTAAAAAGTCTATGTTTATACTCATTACAAAACTTCCATAGACTTAAAATTAGTGAAATAATAATGCCATTTAAGTGGTACATGATCACGTGGATTATTAAAATAAAGCTATGTTTGAGAGGTTCATCTTTATAAAATTCAATTTCTTAAAAATATTTTAATATTTCTTACTTAACAGAAAACAATAATTTAAAATTTTGCTTTCTGTTACAACTTAGACTATTTAAAAGATTTTATTGATGTTGAATTCTTAGTAAATTTGGTCTGTATCCAAAGATATTTACTACTACAAGCTATATGAGAAGTTAACTTTATGCATGTAAACATTACACACACACACAAAAGTAGATGCTTCTTTTCTTAGAACATCAAGTAGTACTTCTTTTCTTAGAACATCAAGTTGATGTTTCTTTTCTTAGGACATCAAGTTGATGTTTCTTTTGTTAGAACATCAAGTTGATGCTTCTTTTCTTAGAACATCAAGTAGTACTTCTTTACTTAGAACATCAAGTTGATGTTTCTTTTCTTAGAACATCAAGTAGATGCTTCTTTTTTTAGAATATCAACATTGGTAGATGTTTTGCAACTCTTTAGTACAACATTAGTAGATGTTTAGTTCTCGCAACTTTAGTAGATGTATCATTCCTTTTTATTCAAATAAATACTGCTATTCTCATAACATCAGTAGATGCTGTTATTTTTGTAACATAAGTAGATGTTTCTATTCTTGTTACATCACACAAGTATCATTACAAACTACTAAAATTTCGTTGCTAAAAAAAGTTTTTAAATAAATTACAGTGTATAAGTATTCTCGATAATTTATCCGATTCTGCAAATCAGAAAATTTGGAGGAGTAACAAAATAAATTTTGGATAATACATTAAAATTGCTGCCAAATGTAAAATTATAGAATTCGAATAAATTGCATTAAATTTAATAAAAAAGTACATGCGTAAATTCATCCATTTTTATAACAATATAGTCATTAGATTTTTCAATCACTAAATATATATTTAAAAAACTCCACAAATATAATCCTGAAATTACATTTAATGCATTAACCATTGTCTCTGAATAATTTTGAATGTTTTATTTCTTGTCAAACATATTGACGAGAAGTTTTAAAGTCACAAAAGTTTGAAAAAACATAAATAAAATAGAGTTTGAAAAGACAAGAAACACTTAGAATTGTACAAAAAAAAGTTGAAAACAAAAACAAAAGAAATTCAGTACAAAAAAGTACTAAACGATTATTTTAAATGCGACTAGAATGACCAAAAGAAAAGCCCCATAACATTCTATTTTTATAGCATCTGGTGACTTCCATTGATTCAATCCCGACTATATTTTCCGGAGAATGTAACAACAAACGGATAACACACTTCATCAGGACACAATCAATCCAAACCATACAGAAAGCAACCAATATAGGAAAGGCAGCAACATGAGATTATTTCTCTGCCTTTAGTCGAAGAAACTACTAGGGCCAGTACAATAACACTCGTTTTCCGAATCCTAAAAGCAATTTCCCTGATAAACAGCTAGGGGTACATATGGACGAATGAAGCAGTTTCGTTCTCCTTGACAGTTTTCAGACGTAAAAGAAAACCACGGAATAATCTCGAGGAACTCTTATGCTCAGAACCGAAAAGTAGATGATGCAACCTATCAGAAAGTCTGAGAAGAGAAATTAATGGATTAATTCTGTAGAGTAATACTAAAGAAGAAAAATACAAACAATTAGTAGAGATAAAATGTTAGTGCTGTTTATTTGCCATCCTCTTGGAAATGATTAGTAAATTAGAATAGATTTCCATGCATTATGAAATAAATTATGCATTTAAAAATAATAATTAATTACTAGTAGGTATACATGTTAATGGCACGAATAAATTGAAAACATTTTCAATCAAGATAGAAAGGGTAAAAAAAATTAATGCTGTCAAATTAAGTTAATAATTTGTATAATTTTAAGTAAATCGCAAATCAATCTCTAAGAAAAGAACAATTTAGCAGATATTACTGAAAGGAAAATAAACAAAATGGAATAACCCGTTTTTTTTTTTTTTTTTTTTTGCAGGTCCATCTATCCGTGAATGTATGAATATTATATGAAGCGAATACCGAATCATCATCATTTACACCACTGTCGGATACGATTTCCGCAAAACCCGTTCTTAGAGGATCTCTACTCAATAAAAAAAGATGCCTACCAAATTTAAAGTCTGTCGATCTAACAGTCCAAAAACGAGAGTTTTTATGTGTAACACCGTGGAGCTCTCCTCTCCTTTTTGGAAGTCAATTTTCACTAAACCCGTTCTTGCTGGATCTCTACTAAAAAAGTAAACATGCCTGCTAAATTTCAAGCCTCGAAGTCTAATAGTTTAAAAGCAGGAATTTTTTTTATCTATAATGCGTAAACAACCTCTTTGGAAGTTGATTTTTGTAAAATTTGTTTCTTGTGGGATCTGTACTTAACGAAACAAACATGCCTGAAAATTTTCAAGTCTGTAGAATTACTAGGGTGTAAACGGGAATTTTTGTCTATAACGCTCTTGCAACTCACCTTGGGATTTGATTTTCGTAAAACCCATTCTTAGTGGATCTCTAGTCAACAAAAGAAACCTACCTACCAAATTTCAAGTCTGTTAGTCTAATAGTTTCAAATATTTCGTGCTGAGTGGTGAGTGAGTCGCTTTTCTCCAGAACATATATAGGAAAAGGTAGAAGTATTATTCGAGTAAAAAGTAAATCCTTTCAAACATTTTATTAATAAATCTTTCTCTCAAAAAATTTGAAATCTAATATTTCTTCGCAGATATATATATTTCATTCAGTTATCTCATATTATTCGATGCTATTGTTATTGAGCTTAGTAACACGCGTCGCAACATATGAATTTGTGCTCGAGTAAAGAAAAAGTTAGAAAGTTATGTTAAGGTAAAAAAATGTTAAAGTAAAAAGTTCTACAAAAATTTGAATATTGGTTTCTATGACGAACATTCAATGAAGAAATATCTGTTAAAATTTATTGAGACAATCAGAAAAGACTAATAAAAATGCCAGAATCTTACTCAATACCCTTCAGCATTGCTGTCAGTAATTTTTGTTGCCAAATTACATCTGATTTTTTTACATTTAATTATTATCATTGTTATCCTTACTTAGTATTGAAATTAATCCATGTTATCTATAATAAAAACGTATCCACACACTTTTTATAAAAATAATATTTATAATTTATTACATGTAGATTTTATTAAAATAATGCAATTTTAATTATTGGAATGTTAATTAGTAATATATGTACAATTATTATTTATAATGTATTTATAAAAACAACATATTACATACTTTAAAGTTAAATGCAATACGAAATATAAATTTTTACCCTATTCACAGAAAATACTTAAAACTGATATAAAATTAAAAAATTGAAGGTATCACTTGGACGGCATTTCTCCATTTTTTGCTAGAAAAAATATTACAGTTGTCTGCAATAGAATCTCTCCCCGTAAATTCAATAAATTTTTGCTAAGAATATGAATTTTCTTTTGGGTGATTCAGATGAAACTACTTTTAAGACCAGATCAGAAGTTATTTCAACTTATATCTTGAAACTTTCCTATTATTATGGAAAAATACATTTCTTTCAAAAAGAAACCTTAAAAACTGAGACAACGCAACAAACTTAGTATGAATAAGAATGTACACAGTATAATAAATTTAAGCAATGCAGCCTGTCTGTATTCACTTGGATAAGGCCAGGTTCGAAAAATATAATGCTAGACACGTTAATAAAATTTATATCTGAAGCGTTTGTTATCATTTTTTTTTTCTTTATACACGAGAAAAGTGAATTTATTCTTGCTGCAGAGATTTCTCAGACAAAAGAAACTTTCAAATAATTTAAAAACTTTGATTTAGAATGAAATAAAAATAATAAATGCATGTTTAACAAAACATAAGCCAACATGCCAGACATGCAAAGCCTAAAACATTTCTTTCAGATCTTAAAATAGTTTAAAAGGTCCACTTAAGTTTTTCTTTTGGCATAAAAAATTTGTGCAAAATAAAAGAAATTGATTTTTTTTAAAGTGAAATTGACTTTTCTTTATTCTTTTTCCTTGTACCAGTCATGTTTTCCGTTTTATTGCAGATCATTCGAACAGCATTATTTGAAAAAAGATAAAATGGTTTTTAAGACTTCTTTTTTGTATGAATGTATGCAGAATAATGCAAAAAATAACGCGAGAGATACAGGTAATTTTGAAAGATTTGGGAACAAAGAAGTATAAATTAAAAAACTGTTTCCAAAATATTGATTTTGATCAATATTTCAATTGCATAAATTTTTGTTAGTTGTTATTTAAATATACACTACATGACAGTGCAAATACAACACTAGAATCAGTTCATAGAAAGGGATAAAAATAGAAAAGAGAAATAGTTCATGTTCAATTCCACACTATATACCAAGTGTAGTCCTCGTCAATTGACCGAGGCTCTAAATTATGCGGTCTGTCGCCAATAGATCTCGTATTGGTTTGAGTGTGACGTCAATATAATTCTCATCAACTCCCCACTATACACAACAACACCTTAAACTACAACACCAGGTGATTAATGGGTTCTAGGTTAACCACGAATAGCGATATAAACAGTAACAGGACGTGAATCATAGTCAATAATTGTCGAAATTGTGGTCTCAGAAGTTGATAACCAATCTCTCTCACAAGTATTTTCCACAATATGTCCTCCAAGCGCTTAGCTGATCTTGCAAGCAATAACTAACTACTTCCCTGATATTTTCGATTGGGAAAAGTTGCGAGGACACCAGAATCCAGGAAAGCACCTGAATACCCTTGCACGCACGAGTTGATTGATAAGCGCCATGTATGGCAGAGCATTTCCTTATTGTTAAATGACATTAGGTATGTCATGAAAGTTGGATAAGGATTTTGGTCGTTGCATGTCATGGGCACATATCATTTGATCTGTCGTAGTGTCACCAATACGGACTAGCATTATCAGAGTATTAGGCGATGGTGCTCCAAACCCTCAAGCGGGCCTTCATAGTTTCCAACGATTAATTCCACAGTTCAAGTAGAATAAGACCCGTAATGAGGATGACCACGTTAGACTCTAACGTGGAGACAGTTGTTTTTAAAATAAAAGCGTGACTTCTCTAAAAATAACACTATACCACTCTATCTTGTACGCAAATCTAGCTTGGTGACATTAGGTGTAGCAACATCTGTGTTTTGTCGGGTAAAGATCAGTCTTCTTAACTGGTACCATGAGTGCAGATCGCTAACACCCAGTTGTTGGATAATGTTCCTGGTCTATATGAGAGTATTTAGGACATCCTGAACATGTGTTGTAACAACTTAAATAAAGTAAACTTATGGGGTCTTCACATCACTTTTTGGTGAATACGACAATTCACGTTTGCTGGCATTCTACTGGCGGCTGTACTGGCACTCCTCAAAATTCATGCGTTGTCTTTTTCCTGTTATTTTCACTACAGAAATAACAAATTTCACGAATAGATGTAGCGTCTCTTGATGTTAGTTGACATAAGGACCCCCCAAACTTCTGTTTTAAGTTTGATCACATAAACTCTCGTGAATTTATCAGTGAACTGAAACTCCCTCTATACCAAGAGGCTTATCAACTATGTTAGAATATGTTTCCTTTACAGCGGTAAGTGGTTGGACTAACTCCTTTTCCTTTCCAACTGAGTGTAGGACTGTTGCACATTCTGGATAATTTACTAAGTTTTGGTATTATTTATACCTTTTTAGGACCACTCCGTCCTTATGTTTCATTTTCAACAACTCCCAATACATTTTGAGCTACAGCAAAAGACTAGAAACCATATAACTTATTAATGCATAGGGAAAAAAATCATCGTTAGTCATAGTTTAAATAAAAATTTCTCAATAATTTTTGTAATCGTGATACTGAAACAAAAAGAAATCAGTAGAGGTTATTAGCAATATTTAGTTATTTTCCAAAGTACATAGAAACGGTTCCTGAGTTTTGTACTTAAAATGATTTTGATAAAATAATATCCTAAGAATGTCGATTCCATGGCTTTTCAGTTCATAAAGAAACAAATTGAGCTTTGAGTGATATTTTAAGACTAACTGGAGCAAAACAAGCTAAAAGTTTTTGTATTAAAAATTAAATTGATTAGGCTCACATAAATTGTGTGTATGATAAAATTTTAATGAATTATTCTGTAATTACTTTTTTTTATATAAAATTGCGAACAGAATCAACTTAGTGTTTCCTTCAATAAAACAATAATTACCAGTTAACTATTTAATTTTAAATTTTATTATGTAACAGTACCAAAAACTTCCAAAATTATCTCGTATCACAGAAAATACATGATTCATACCTAATTAAAAATTACGTAACACACGCCTAAAACATTATCGTTACTTACAGTTTCAAAGTAGAAATCACTTTCAGAGTAGGAAGAATTAGAAAATATTATATATTAAATTCTGAAGATAAACTAGGTTTAATTGAATGTGCCAAAGTATATTAATGAGTTATTCCTAACTTTACGCACCTTGGAAAAGTTTAGTTGAAATTAATTCCACGGGGAGAAAAGAATCATTGACAATTTATGATGCGGAAATTTGCTCGCCGCGTAGTATTGAATTCACGAAGAATTTATCCGTTGCACAACCTAAAAGTCGTCGGCTTTCGCTTGGTTTTAACCGAATGTCTTTTGAATGTTTATGAGATCAACAAAGTTTTACGGAGTCAGTCCGAAACAGTTTTATGGCAGAGTTTTCTAGCATGTCTAACACGCATTTACAAGGAATTCAGCATTCATTAAACCCTTTTTCATGAAGATAGAGTAAAAGATAGATAATGTTTTTTAACAATTCGATTAAAGTCGAGTATAGCAATAGCTCCAAGTAATGAAAAAATGTACGGGAAAGAGTAATTTAATTACTTATTAAAATTCTTGTAGTTTATGTGTGTAATTTTTATTATAAATAGAAATTAATTACTATATAATAATACACGTAATTGTTGAGTTACTTTAATTTCTTATAAAAATAATCCTGGATCATATATAATTAAAAAATTTAATTCACAAAAAAAAATTCTTTATTAATCCACAACACACAATAATAAAAAATAAATAATGATTAATAGCTATAATAAGAAATCGTTTTAATAATGTATTGGTTTACATACTAAATTGTAAATTAAATCCTTAAGAATATTAAAGTAAGTATTCTTAAGATTTTATTTATGTGAGTGTATTTCCTCATTTTCAAACGTTAGTGAGAATCAGGCACAAGTACACACATGAATATCTAAGTTCTAGATTATCAAAAAACTGTAATATATTTATTTTAATTCTTCTTTGCAGTTAGTTGGTTGAGGAGCAAATGAAATTATTTTTAATATTTAGGAGTCCAAAAATAGCGCCTGAATCTGCAAAGCTAGATCCATCGTTGTGAGTACATAAAAAACGCCCAAAGAACTGTACCTTTACGATCCATACTTTACAAGAAAAATTCGAATTACAAAGTATGACTTCACAGACGCTGCAAGGAATAAACACCGTTTTAGACACAGCAACAGCAGTATTTGCAAATACTTTAAAAGGCAGTCCATTTGTGCAGTCACTACGTCTCGAAACACCAATTCATTGAGATTGCCCCAAAGAAAAAAATCCAAGGGTGAGAGATCTGGGGATCGAGGTGCTCACAGAACCGAGATATGACATATCCAGCCAATCACGTACAAGAACACTGTAATGTGCCGGAACCCCATCAAGAATCATCAGATATCCTCATTCATTCATCTTTATTTACCGTATTCTTCTCGTAAACTATGGATCGTACAGGTACAGTTCTTTAGGCATTTTTATGTACTCTCAATGAGGAGTCTGACTGTGTAGGTTATTTGTGAGACACTTTGTATAGAGGGATAAAAGTGTACAAAAAGAAATGCATTTAGTTTTGGGCACTGATAACAATAACTAGTGTAACAACCCTTGAGATATTGGTTTCGGGAGGGGGGGGGTTCGAGCAAAGATCAACCATAGTAACTTTTAAACACAATTTTATTACTCTCTTCACTTAATTAACCAAAAATTAAAAATATTAAATTCACTTAATAAGTAAACCGGAAGAGCAATCGCACAGGATTAATGCTACTAACATATAATTAAAATTACTTAAATGAATCCTGGAGCGCTCTTTATTCCTATGCTTAAATTCTCTGTAAATATCTTGTTTAACTATACACCTCTAATCGTAAGCTTGATTACAATTCAATCAGTTTTTAATCACTAACTAACAACCAATGACCATCCTTGCGTACACAAATTCCAACGTTTATATAGAAATACTCATTTAAATATATATAAGTCTCATTTTCTTCACTGAATAAAGTTTTCAACAGAACTTACAGTTAAAAAGAATAATTTTACCCACGAGGAACAGTAGAAGCTTTGCAGATGGACCCGTTACACTATGATTCATACAACCATCATTAACTGCTGCAAGTAATGGAAAAAGTTATTTCTAAGCCTTTTGAACCTTAAACAAAATATGTTTATTACATTTCATTAAGTGAAACTTTAAAAAAAACGCTTTTAACACAAAAAACTCGTGGTTAGTTAGTACATGCCCACTTCCTTCTCTATTTTTAACATATTTGTATATTGACCAAATAAATAATATAGCTGCTCATCTGCCATAATTTAAAATAGGAACTGTTACAGCATCATCCAAGATTAAGATTTAATATGACCTTGGAGGATGATTGCAGAACTGAGAAAATTCATTTTGAGATAAGTTCAGTGGGTATTTCATTGTATCAAACTTGGATAAATGCTTTCTTTAATAGCGTCAGTGATCGAGATTTCCTGTATAACACTTCCCAACCCGTCTGGTTCCATAGATTTTCAATCGTTTTTAAATATGGAATGATACTAAACCATGTTAGGCAGTGATAGTATGGTTCTGTAGCCATTTGTTAGCAATGAATATAGAAAATGAACAAGAAGATAAAACCAGTAAACACAATATACAATCGAACTGATGGAAATTGCTCATTAATGTAGTACATTCTGACTTTTTGGCATGGCGATGAATCATCCTGAAAAATGAATTTGGAGATAGATATACTATATATGATTTTTCAAAGTAGGTAAGAGTTTCCTCTGTAGAATGGGGGGGTCTCTGCACATAAGAAAGCATTCATAGTACCTTGGACAAATTCAAGTCTATTCCAGCATTAGTAGAATTTGGACACTTATAGAGAATTTGGACACTTCACTCTAGACTCAATGTGGTGAAAACTAAATTCTTCATTAGTTCAACGAGGTGGACTATCTACTGACCACATCTAGGCCATTATTCTTAGAATGTCTATATTTTAAAATGGAATGCATATTTTAATGAAAAATAGGTTACAAAAACATCAAAAGTATTTTTTTAAAGTTTTTATAGCAATTGTTTAAAGTAATAGTCTAAAATTGCTTCTTACAATTTCATTTAGAGTAAATTGGACTGTACACTCTTTCTTAGAATAAAATTTCAATTATTTTAAAATCCTTAATCTCACAAAAATTATAGCGTGTCTATTTTCACATCCTTTTAGATTATGTAGGATAGCTCCAGATACAGAATAAAAATTAATTCTAATATCAAGATAAATACAACTACTTTTCTCCTGAGAACTGAACCCGGCGTTATCTGTCTTGGGATATACAAACGTTAATTACTACGAAAGCAACAAAATGGAGAAAAGACATTAGAAGATTGGAATGGTATTTCTTTTTCTTTTCTTTTTGAAGCAGTAAACTAGATTTTTTTTTAGAAAAAATGAATATCCATTCTCCAAGATAACAATCGCACATTTTTTTTTGTGTGTATTTCGTTCTTTATGTATATTTATACATATAATGGCCTACAAAAGTTTTTTGCATTTAATTTAAAATTGAATGTACAAAGAAACATGAGATTTGCTTGTATTCATTGCGATGGAGAAGTATGCATAAGTTTAAAACAAACATGAGTTACAACAGGAAAAAGATTCATGGCAAAAAAAATCCCTTTTTGGTGGAAACAGCATTCTCAGTTTATTGACACACAGTTATTATTACGCAGTTATTTGTCTTACACCGCAATGAGAAGCGAAGACTAGACACGGAATAATTCATTTTGCAACTCATGTAGCAAACTGGTCAGAAAACTTTTAGTAGCATTGTATCTAGAAAGATAGTCCCAAACATGCTTTAATGGGATTCATATCTTGAAATAAAGCTGGTCATTCCATTCGCAACAAACTGTCCTAAAAATAATCATTAACAACTCAGTTCAATCAGGTCACACATTTTCATCCGTCAAAGGAATTCATTACCAAGAGGAGTGGAATTGGTTCGACAAGGTTCTCGTCCTGATATCTGACACCAGGCAGAGATACTCCATGGAACACATGCGGGCCAGTATATTCACGGAAAGAAATATCTGATCCAAAATATAATTTCACCACCTCTCTATAACCATGTCTTCTTTAAACAATAGTGGATTGGTTGTATGTCTATATCAGAAGATACTAAATCAGTCTCCAGTGTGAACCTGGGCTCATCTGTGAAGAGTACAAAATCCAGTTGCTCTGCCAGTTCTAGGAAACGTATTCTCTTGCCCGATATAAATGTGCTCATATCTATCATCAGCTCAGGAAACAAACACAACTGGTCATCTTGCATAAATATCTGCATTGCAAAGTCGTCTTCACACCGTAGTAGCGGAGATTCTTGTTCTTGATGCAACAAAATGATCAGCAACTAGCTAAGTTCACATTTGTGCTTCTCTTCCTTCGAACCAAAAGAGCCAGAAGGTGGTCTTCCGCAAGGTGTTGAAACTCATGGTTAACCTTTAACATGTCTTCTAGACACAGAATCTTCTAATTTAAACAGAACCCACAGTCGTTGGACCACACTGCAAGACACATTGAGACGTCTAGCAACATCAACAATGTGACACCCCATTTTTAACCATCCTACTTCCCATCACTTTGAAGAATCGGGTAAACGGCTTCTCCTAGACTCTTTTGGATATTGTCAACAAAATTACCAACAATATTGAAGACTATCAACTATACACATAACGTATAAATGAAGTTGAAGAAGTTTTATTTGCTCATAATTTCTCTCTCTCATATATAATTTTCTACTTCTTTGTAATAAAAGTGGTGGCTATCGTTTATTGTGTAATGTTTCTTAAAATGCATTATTATCTTTCAAATAAAGTATGAATTTTAATGCTACTGACAATATTTAATAATGAGCTTCTAAACACATGTTGCTCCTTAACTTTTGTAGGAGGCTGTTTATATACATACACATGATTTGAACAGCTTCTCGAATGGCATCTTAGTGGATGACCTGGATCTTGGCTGTGCTTGAATAAAAAAGGCCCTCGCTAATAGTAGTTTTAGTTTATTATGCTCAGCTAAGTCCAAATATTATTTAGGTACTCCAAATCATGATTAAAGTACCCCAGAGCTCGCACACCATATACAGCAAGCTTAATTAGAGAGACCAGCAAAAGTAAATGTAAAAGAGAGGAAACCCTGAACTTACAAAGATGGAGTACAGTCAGGGTAGAGTTATAGTAGGCGCAATTCATATGCGAGTATTGTGATTGAATTATATTTGATGGTTGTTAACAAAATTGACTAATGAGATTATGCAAATTCATAATATATACATAATTTCATTGGAACGTCCTCAGATTAGAATAAAATTGTTTTAAAGTATGAAAAAATTCAAAAAGAGTATGTGTATGTAGTAAAAAAAAGTAATTTATCTTTAGCTTCGTAATTCAAAGGATCAAAATAAAGAGTTTATTTATCATCTTTAGCCATACAAAAAGAAGGTTCGCGAATGTCCTATAAACAAAATAGTTAGCCATTGAGTAAGACAATTTACAGAGGTTTCGAGACTAGATATCTAGTCTTAAAGTATCTGACTACGTTCGAAACCATGACTTTGCAAAAACATACAAATGGATATTTCTTTTAATATTTAGCGTCACTTAGATTAAAATACAAGTATAAAACTGCTTTAAGAATATTATTACAATAAAAAATTGCTTTAAGAATATTATTACAATAAAAAATTATTTAAATGCAATATTTTTCAAAAAATGAACCTATTTTCAAAATATTATCCTTTTATGAAAAACGCTTCTATAATAATAATATTTTGCTTATATATAGCTAAGACTTCTCTAGAAAGCCAGAACTAGGAGTTTTGAAAGATTCATATTACATTCACACACAGATTCATTACCAATTGGAATAATTAACGGTATTTTTTGGTTAAATTTTCTCCACTTTCACATACTAAAATATGTATCAATCCCCTTCAAGTTAAATAAGGCTCTATACAGAGGTCTACACTCTATACAGGCAAAATATTATTAATATAAAAGCTTTTTTCATAAAATGGAGAATGTTTTGAAAATATGTAATGTTCATTTTTTGCCAAAATGTTGCTTTTAAATAATTTTTTTGTTGTAAAAATAGTTTTAAAACAATTTTATACTTGTATCCCAATCTAAGTGGCACAAAATATTAAAATAATATTCGTTTGTACGCAACTTTCAAGACCGATAGAGTATACTAGAGGATTTGAAATCACATAAGAATGAATAGAGGGAACCGCTTTCCGGGCGCGATAGTGACGACACAAAACATAAGAAAGACGATACACGAATAAAAGGAGAAAACATGTTTATTATCCTTAGTATAGCAAAAAAATTAAGAAAAAAGAACTTGAAAGGGACAACAGAGGTTCATGTTGCGGTGATAGGAGTGGACGTCGTTAGAATGTAGGATTCGCCAGATGGTCATAAGGGAAATCCTGATATGATTGGCGATAGCCCGCATACTGATACCAGGATTGTTCTATACTAGATACAGGTCAGTCTCCTTGTTTGGCGTTCTTACTCTTCACTCATGCTCTTGTGTGACGCCGATGAAGGATCAAGTGTCGGTTTACCTCTGGTGCAAGTGTACAAAGAAGGAGTGGCTGAGAATTTGCTTCTTGGGCTAACATTGGGCGTACAACTGCTGGGCGGCACGTTCGTAGAATTTAGCGGCTCCGTGTGACTGATGCATATCTGCGAGTTCGGGATTCGCATAACGATCCATCCTACTACCTCTTGTCGGTGAGCGAAATGAAGCTTTTTAGTAAGCGTAGCAGGAACATCACGTGTGTGCATGCACCATCATCTGATGCTTCGACTTATGTAGCGTCATCTATCCCGTACGCCAACCAAAGACTTCCCAGCATTTTTGCTGCAGTAAGAATATTAAACATGTGTTCTCCTCTTTTTCTTGTCCTATCTTTCTTGTATTCTTTGTCGTCACTACCACACCAAGAAAGTGTGTTTCCGACCTTGATTCCTTATAATTTCCCATTGTCTAGGTATACTCTGTCTTGAAAGATTGTTGCTGCTGTACTGATACACCCTATATGTTTATATTTACCTTGATTCAAGAGATAAGTAAATATATTCGCTATTTATGCAACTAATTTCGTAAAGTAACTTTAAAATAGGTTATATAGCAACAAACTGTTACGTGTTTGTATGATATCTAAAATGCTATTAACTTTAATCAATTAAACAAACAGAGATAAACAAGAAAAGAATGTTCACTCTATATTTTATGCTCAACTATATTCTTATTTATGTATTTAGAATTATTTAACATTAAATTTTGCGTTTCATGAACTCGCAGTAAAATAAATTTTCCTTACAAATGTACTTATTTAAAACAAAAAAGTTATTTTAATGAACATCATTTGTTTCAATTATTTTTACTGGTTCTATGAATGTATCGCCAATTAAAGCAACGGAATCTTTTTTTCTTCACGCGAGTGAATTGCCTCGATTATTATTATCATTCAATTACAAATATAGAAATATTTTCGATTTGGGATTTAAAAAAATACAGAACATCTCAGTAAATTATTACATTTAAGATTTTTAAATTATGAAATCTGATAAAGAAAAAAGAAGTTTTATAAAAATGCTGCATTTGAATTAATGAGAACCTTATATTCTTTAAAAAAAAGTCCTCTATTGTGGTTGTTAAGGAAAGTAAAGTACAACTCACTGAAGAAAATATTTTTAATGAATTAGTTATCTTCATGGTACCTGGATATTTCTATCTAATGAATAAGCTCGGTTTTATAAAAAAAACAGTGAATTTATTTAGGATTATAAATATGGTCCCAAGAGAATTTACAATGCACATCCACGCAGGATTTTTAATCACAACTTTGATCAAATACTAATGAGTAAAATATAAAATATTGTACAACTGATTAAATATATCAAATATCTTTATAAATTCCAAGTTATAGCTGTGTGTAACTGGTTGGTATTAAAAAGAATGTGTTGATTTTCTTTTTAAAAATAAAGATGTAAAGTATATTATTAAGTACTTTATTTTATCAGTATCAAAAAATTTAATTTTATAAGTGTGTGTAAGTTATGGAGACCGTTATCTCTTTAAAACCCAGCTCTCGCATGATCGTGCGGGTTAGAATTTCTTATCCGTTTAAGATCTGAAATATTTTATCTTTAAATCTTACATTATTTTTGTTGATAATACTGTACTGACCCCAATGGCAATGGAAAAGTAAAATAAAAAAAGGTTGCTACCTCCCTGGAACGCGGAATATTCCAGCAAAAATTTGCGGGCTGTTTCTCAAAGCGTTATATAAAGTTATGGACTTAAGTATTGGTGTCCTGTTATTTACATACTGTAGTGAAAATAGGAATAAAAATAATTATCATTTAAAAAACAGAAGGAGAAAAGTAACTTGTGAACTAAACCAAACTAATTAATATACAAACTAACAACACAGGTATACAATGAAAAAAATACAAGAGCAGAGTGATAGCTGAACTTAATGTGTTTTTGGGGCTAATTTCAGAAACAATAAGGAAAATTTTCCATCAAGTCAAGTTTTTTTTAAAAATTTAATTTTATTTGGACTTTTATACACATATAATAAAAAAGTTTTTTTTCAGCTTTGAATATCATCCCTCCGTGGCTGACAATAGTGAAACGTACAGAATACCACTCTGTGACCTCTCTACGTTGCTTTTACTCCCTCCCCGTCACAATATTTCTCTACCAATAGCGTCACGTGAATCAGATACTTATCTTGGATTGGCAAAGCAGGAACTGTCATTCATCTGGATTGATACTGAGTGTAAGACACTGAAATTTCGAACTTGGTTTGAATTTTTCTTTTATGTGTATTTTAGTGTATTGTGTACGTTGATACAGTGTAAGTGGCAGCTTCATCGCAGAAATACTTTTAACGGCTCTGTTTTTTTCTGTGCATTTCGTGAAACATGGCTTTTAGTTCGAAACGCTGCGAAAACTTGCCAGATGACTTTTGTTACATATGCGGCGAATGTAGTATAGTTAAAAATCACATGGGGAGCATTACAGGCCATGTAAGATAGCTTTATCTTGCATATTTTGGCATGAAACTCGGAGACCAAGACAAATCATGAGGTCTTCATAAAATCAGTGTACAGTGCGTCAGCGATCTGCGCTTCTGACTCAGAGGAAAGAAAGCTGCCTTAAGATTTTGAATTCCTATGGAATGGAGGGAGCTGAAATCCACTATGTTGATTGTTACTTTTATTTCAGTCATTTCTGTGGGTATAACCGTAAAAATTTAAAGCTAATATCTTATTCGATAATATTCCACAGGCCATACGCCCCGTTTCTCATAGACTTAATGTCCAAATACCTTTGCCTCCAACTGAGTTGGCAGTAATCCCTTCAGAGCCTTCAGACTCGGATCATTCTCAAGTTCAAGGTCCTAATAGCGAATATAAACCAATTGGAGCCGATTCACATCAGCCCTGCTCTCAGGGGTTGAATTTAATGATCCAATAGATATCTGGTTCTTTAGAAATAGGCAGCTGAATTATTGGGCTCCAGATTGATAGAAAAAGCTTATTGACCAAGGCAGCCTCTTTTTGTTGGTACAAGAATAGAGAATATGAATTTTTTAAGTACTTTAAGGAAGATGAGAACCTTCTCTATTGTTCAGATGTTCCCGGATTGAGGGAAACATTTAACATCACCTACGATAAAGAGGAATGGAGGCTGTTTATAGATTCATCAAAAAGGAGCCTTTAAGTTATCCTTCATCATGGAAAACAGTATGCATGTGTACCAGTTGGACATTCTGTGCATTTGAAATAGCATCATAAAACTTTGTCTCTCGTCCTCAACAAAATAAAATATACCTATAATGATTGGACTATTTGCTGTGTTCTGAATGGTACTTCGTTCCGTTTGCATTGCTGTAATGTCAGGAATAACAAAATAATATACTTGCGAAAAACGTTTGATTCAACTTGCAGTGCTTGGGGTGGAGAGGGCCATTTCCCTGAACGTATTGACCCACGTATTAGCGATTAGGAAAACAAAGTGGAGGAAATGAAAATTATTGATTTCCTCTTAGATCTCAAACAAAAGCTGAAAAGAATTTCTAACTCAAGCTCAGATTAAATAAAGCCAAATAAAACAATAGAATCGTAGTTTTCAAAATCACTATAAAAAGATGTACTTTATGAATCAACGAAACTAGTGTTAGATTTCAATCTAAATATGAATGCTTATCTTATCAGAATACAGTTTCTATATGCCACGTAAAAGTGTAATTTATAACTTGCATTGTAATTAAGCATGCTATTTTGTAAAGACTGGAGGTCTAGATTTTTGTAGCTGTCATTTATTCCTCCAGCATGGTTTGTGTTGTTACCTTTTCCTTCTTTTTAATAATTTATTGTCTTTTGCCCATTTAATAATTTTAAAGAAAAGACAAAAATTTAAATTCATACAGAATATTAGTTCTACATAAATTTTTCAAGAAAACGATCTTACTTTTTGACAACTAAAAAATATTTCTTTCTTTTTAAAAATGTACAATTTATTTTACTTTTATTAATAGAACGTAATGATTGGTGAAAATAAAGGTAATTTCTTAATAGTATTTAAAAGTGTCTTACATCACGCCTCAATATTTGTAATTAATATACATTGTGTTCAAATTTTGGACAATGAAATAATTAGATTGCTCCGATTAATCTGATCCATCGACCAGGTGTGTTTAATGAGGACAAATTAAAAGTAAGAAATATAAGTATAGAGAAAGAAGAATGAATCTATATGTATACATTATAAAAATTCAATATTATAAAAGTACCACATTGGAAGAGTAATGTACGTATTCAAAAATATTGTTATTCATTACATACAACGCAATAAATTTCTATTTCAGTAAATCAAGAAAAATAAAACTATAAACATTTTGTAAATGCCTTATTCAAAATATCCAACTAATTTTGTAATTATTTGAAAAAGAAATTCTAAATAGTAGAATTCAATTTCCATAGTTTATTAATAGTTTATTACTATTTTCCTAGATGAGTTATAGTTTTCAAACTCTAATTTAGATAAAATTACTTGTTCTCTTAACTTTTAATTTGGTAATTTTTCAATTCATATATAATCTTGAGTGTCCCGAGTAATGGTAGCATGTTTACAATTTTAATTTATTATTTCTATTCTTTTCATACTTTTGCTAGTGATACTAGCTAATGCATTCTTTGGTTGCATTTGGGTCCAGAATCCGTGTAATAACTATTATTGTGCTCCAGATTCAGCGCGTGTCTGCATTTTAATAAATTTTGATGGATTACCTTTTTCTCATTTATGGTTCGTTTTCTATCTATTATTTCATTGGTTCTTCTGGTATTAATAGAAAGGGGAAAGTTGTGGGCCTAGTGATGTTCAACCCCACTTTATCTCTGAATTAGCCCCATATACAGTGTCCTAAGTCCATGTCCGCCTCATCTGTAGCCTCCATGCTTTATATTTTATATTTAACTCTATTATTTCAGAGATTTTATGTAATCTTTTCAAATCTATTGTCCTGGTTGTCTTTAGTTTAAATTTTTCAGTTTAGATTAATGCTATTCATCTCTGAGAGGTACAGGCTATATACTTATATAAAACTGGAAAATTTTAAGTTCTTTTCAAATTCTCTAACATTATAAAATTATTTTTAAATCGTTTTAAAAATAGAGTATACTTTAATTTGTGCTAAAGAAAAATAGAATATCTCAAACAATCAATAAAATTAAAATTTAGCGTAAACAAGCCTTTTAGGGCTGATACTTAGGGTTTTAGTGAGTATGCAATCATGTTGTATTTTGGCTTAAGAATGAAACAATTTTGACGAAAATCATTGTCAAATTCAGATGCTTATAATATATTTCTTAAAATTTTTATCTTGCGGCTTAAAGGCTCCAATGGATCAAGAATACATCCTTCCAATATAATTTTATTTATGCTGTTTTCTAAACTTTAAAATTTTATGAAATTGTGGCAAAATAATATTTTCAAAGGCTCAAAGGAATATATGTTATTCATAGTTAGGACTCATGATCTATTTATGTCGCTGAAACAATAAATTCTTCTGAAAATCTGATTTTGCAGTGGCCTCCGAACCCTAGTCGGATGTAAGATATCAGAGCTTACGTTCAGAGAACCTATTATTTTTCTAAATTCACTAAATTTTACATTTTAATTTCATTTTTGCACTATGATAAAAACACAGTTATAAATAATATATACATTAAAATTTACAAAATTCAATTTTAGTAAATTTTCAATAAAATTTTATTCAATTTTGAAATTTTCAAAGGCTCTATTTAAATAATTTATATTTTAATTAACAGCATTTTCAAACACATTTCTAGAGTTGTACTACAAGAGTTTCAATTATTTTCTTTAATCAAGGAATTCCATAATAATCAGGCTATAGATTTCATTTCAAATTTTCTGATACTTTATAAAATCAACTATAAATCACTAAAATTGTTCAATTCTTAGCTGCTAGTCTAGATAATACTATTATGTATTTGGTAAAATTTCCTTTCAAGTATCTCTGTTAGTGCTAGATATCATTTGGGAAAATATCAAAATTTACAAAAACAGTTTGAAAATGCATTTAAACATAAATCAATTTCAAATGGAAATATCACAAGTATATTATAAAACTCTAATGAGTTTATGTCTACTTGCCTCCATATGCTATTTTATTAAATTTTAACTTTCTTTGAATTTCTATTTTTCTGGCTGATTTTAAAAGACAAGAATGTTGTTTCAGTCACTGTGCGAATGATGTGAAATCTTATCATCACACCGGTCTTCATAATAATTTGCATTTATGTAAACTCAAACAAACAAATAAAGCTTTGTTAAAATGGCAGCAATATAAGTTGAAGAAATGTTTTCAGCTCAATAAAGTTTCTTTGAATAGTTTACTGAAAAACGCGTTAAATGATTTGTTTACATTTGTCACCGGCCAGGGCAATTTTATAATAACTGTATCAAACAACTTTGTGCTCTAGGTTTAATGTTAAAGTTTCATGGAAAGACTTACCTTTATTTATACATATATTTTTCGTGGCTGTCTTCATTGATACTCCTGTCTCAGCTCATTTTGGGCATAGTGCATACATGCGTCTCTCTAGTGAACCACCGAAGCATCACTTACTGTAGAGCAGAGCTGTGGTGAATTATTGCTGCCATAATAATTTTATTAATCATAACACTGGAAAGTTTTCTTTCCACTGAGTTTTCTGGCTTTCTAAGTTTTCTTTTGAATATATCTTTCTTGAAGTATATAGGCCTCATTTACTTGACCCTATTGATGAAACAGATCCTTTCTTAAATATCGCCAAGGATCACCATCACATAAATCAACATTGTTTAGATCTCGTGGTGTAAAATCGCACAAGATTTTGTACTTCAAACAGGTCATGATTAGTAAATGCCAGATGAATGCAGAACACATATTTCGACTAGACATTTAGAATTCTACAAACTTAAGCATAATTTCTAATCTGATTTCCAGTGGCGATGGATAAAGTTTCTATGAAACTTTTAGGGAAGGCTCATCCATGTATCTATGAATAACGGATATTCCATTCTCAATTGACGTGTTGGAACATTTGTAATGCTTTTACAACCAACAGCATTCATGATATCTTTAGCCGTTGATGTAGCAGCCAAGATATTTCTTTCACAAAGTCATAATATCTTTTGCCATACGGCGCTAACATATTCAGTTAGCATGCTCATGACAAATGTCATCTTCCAATAACTCACATTCCTGATTGCAAATTAATTGAAGTTTGGTTTTAAGCTTTGGTAGCTGAAAATTGACAATAAAGTACATTTAGACATTTTAAAGTCTGATGAAGTCAGTGGCTCGTGAAGCAATCTACATTACGAATTCTTCCTCAAAACAATTGAAGAAACACAAATTGAAAAACACTTTAAAATGTTTAAATAAATATTCCATAACCTCTTAATGTTCATAAAACATTTTGCACTGAAAAATTCTTAATTGAATCAGTTTTCATTACAAAGTTTGAATATTTGCTACTTGGCTTGTTACCAATCTACTGTTATCAGTCCCTGTTGCATTTTCAGAAAGTTATTTTATAGTTTTATGAACCGGCCTCTTGAATTTTTAAAAGCAGAATGTCGAAACCATCAACGATCAAATTATTTTAATTAAATCAGAAAAAGTTAAGTTTTAGAAAGAAATTTAGGATCAAATTCGTAAGAGCACAAATCGACAAAACATGTAAGTCAAGGAAGAAACAAATGTTGCCTTGTCACTTGAAGATTCGAGATTAAAAGATCGAAATTATTTGCCCATCAATTAAATAATTAAAAATTGTCAGAAATAGTTTTAAAATTATATTGGGTTGAAACTTGCAGAATTATCAGTAACGTATTAAACAGACAACTTCGGTTTCGATTTCACCACTTCCCGGTTTCGAATGACAGCTGTAGAAATATTTTAAACATCTAACAACTTTTCCCAATTATCGCGCAGACAAAACAAACAGATTTAGAAAGCTATTGCTTGAACTTTAAAATAGGTAAAATAAAAGTACGATTTTGACGAAAATGGCATTTTCAGCGTAATGATCGGATACCTTAAGGCAACAAATAAAACATTGTAACTAAATCCATTTTCACAAATATAAATGTAATAACTTATTAAGAATGGAATTAATATTTCTATTCAATCTATTTCAATCCATATACAATAAAGTTCGGTGAATATTAACCAAAAGTTACCTACTTAAACTGAAATAGTCACCTCTCATAGCTGTACACTACTGAATTTATACAGGCTCTAAAACTTTTCAGGAAATATTCTTTTGGGATGGAGTTCAAAGCCCCATCATGTTTCGTTGGTTGTTGGAAGTCCTCAATAATAACCTCTAAATATCAGTAACGCGTTTTCCTCATTCCTAAATTCACAGGTGGCGATTTATTTTGAATTCACGGTTAATCTGTAGTTCATCAGCTATCATCCACACAGATTGACGATCTTTCCGTGATTAGTTTCTCCTTTCTCAATGTTTCGTCCAATGACGGAAATTGGCAGTTTTCGCTTTCTCTATTCTCAAAACAGGCAGACCCTCATTTTACCCACACTTCATGGACACTGCTTGATCTTCATATAGCATCATATAAGATTCTTGACGTTTTGCAAGTTTAAAGCAAACTTTAAATTTATATTTTATTTCGTTCATTTCCTATTCTCAGTTAAGAACCAACATACTAAACAGCACTTTGTAAACAAGTCTTACACGAGACACAAATGAGTCGCTTAAGAACAACTGGAGAGACAGATGGTCAACATCTGTAGTTGGCATATGCAGCGTTTTGTTTCGCCAGTGTTGACAGATCGGGCCTTCTGACTTCATTCACCGAACTTTATTATCAGAGGTTGTATTCTCTATCTAAACTCCTATCAACCAATATCTTCTTCTAATTTATATATACTAATATTCCCTGATCAGAAAATATTTGCGTTGTAAAGGCTCATATCGATTTAAATACTAGAAATTTATCTATCTTAGAATTTCAAGCTTTATAGGCATTTTATTATTTAATGATGCCGGAAAATTAACATTATAGATTAATAGTGTAACTTCCAACAGTTTCTCACTAAAGAGATCGCTATGATTATCTAACTCTATTAAGTTTTCATTGAATTGTGATTTTTTACAACAATATAAATCTTAACAATACTCGTCTACAATACTAGTCTCATGCTAAGTCTTTTCATTTAGTGATATTAAAATTGATCCTTGCGAAAGAAAACAAAGATCAATATTTAATTACTTAATATATATTGTGTAGCCTTATATCGCAATATATATACAACAAATAATTTTAAGAGTTACTTTTCTTAAATGGTAACTTAAATATTTTGATTAAAACAATTCAATCTTAGTAGAAACGAAAAGTTTCCTTTAAGAGAAAAAATAATTAAATCTTAGTTTAGCTTGAAGATAAACTCGTTCTTTAATATTATTCCAAAGTTGGTGGTAAAACTAAGATGAAACATATTCAGAAGCGATATTGTTTTATAGAAATAATGAAATCATTAGAGTTTTTGAGACAGATTTTTAATCTTCAAGTTGAAAATTCAACAAATCAAAGCTCGTTTTTAAAGTTTGAAACCATTATATATGTAATAATATCTATATATATCGAATAAACTTTTCAATTTTATTTAAAGCTAAAAAGGTGCAAACTGGAAATATTGAGTTTGTCCCGACCCTTATTAAGAATATTTTTCAAATGTTTTACTAACTTCAATTCTAGTGCTGAAAAGTACAATTGCTTTATGTCAAAGGCATAATGCGACTGCATGTGTGAAAATCTGTCTTCAATTTATATCGTGGCAACGTTGGGTGGTTTACAATGTCGACATGCCTTCGTTTTTACAATTATTTTCCTTTCAGGTGTGTTCATAATTCAAATAATCTTCTTCATTCGACATGATTTCTCTGCTTTTTGATAGAGTTATATCGCTTATTAAAAGACTTTATTAAAAGAATAATTTATCTTTCTCCTATGGAATACTAAACATTTATCAGAATTTGATGACATTTAAAATCAAAAATTTTCTCTAGGTAATTCATTTTAAATCGATAAAGAAAAATGAGATGCAAAACAAGGATTTCTAACGATAGAAATAAATTTGATTATTAAGTAGTACACAAAGAATGAGATAGAAGAATGCGATAAAGAATGTGATTTTCAATCCATTTTTACTTGGAGAAATTATAAGTAGGATAACCGGTTTGTGTGGTTGTATTTTGTCACTTTGTCACATTTATGTAAAAGGAAATAATTTGTTGACAAATATCAGCGTATATTTTATTTCTTAACGTTTAAAGTAGTATTTTCAAGTGTTGAAATAGAACATTTATAATGCTTATAATTAAAAATAAATATCATATTCTAAGCAGAAGTTTTATCTATGTTTATTTACAGGGTCTCTGTAACCATCTTAAAGTAATGCTCATTTTCAAAAAGTATACTTTTATTAAATGGGAATTTTCTATGAAACGAACATTTTAAATAAATACAATTTTCTTTTCTTTAATTTATTAACGCTTAAAATTAAAAATGAATATTGCGTTCTTCTCAATAAAGTTTTAGCATATGTTTTTCGAAGAGATAACAGCAAAATTATAAAACACACACTTTCAGCAGATGGTAGGATAAAATTTTCACCATTAATTGTTTCTAGACTGTTTCGGCTAACATACTAAGGTTCCTGGAAACATATTATGTAACAATTAGCAACTGTTACATAATGTTTTAACTATGTATGTTACAATTTCCCATGTGTTGGTAATGTATTTATTGAAGTTTTCCTATTAAACCTTCCTAAATATTCCAAAACTATTCATTTTTTAATAAAGGACTATTGTAATAATTTAAAATTGCATAAACAAAAATTCGGTTTGAAAAATACAAAGAGGTTTTAGTTATTTTAATATTATTTGAGTTTCGAAATGACCTCATTCTTCCAATCCATCAGTTTTGCTGAGTTGATATTGATATTTTTATGTGAAAAGGAATTCTCTCGAACTATTTAGCCTGGACAATTTTCAACAATGTTTTTTATTCTCTTAAATCTATGTAAATAGTGGTTCTTAGGTGAATCAGAATCAATTGCAGGCAATTAGATGGAATCATTGTTTCTAGACCTCCTGGCTGTCCTGGTCTACTTAGAACAAAGAGATTATCTTAAGTTTAAAGCATTTCAAATTCCAGAAATTTCCTAAAATAGACTATTGATCAAGATGAGCAAGGATTATGCTTGTGTACATTAAAGTTTGAAGTATATTTTAAATTGCGCAAGAAATCTGCTTAGTTACGATCTCTTTTTCCTTTGAGAGTTCTTTTTGACGTTTTTTTATTTTTAATCTCAGGCCTATGTCTTAGTAACATCCAACAATAGTCGGCTAGAATGTTTTTGTCTCATCTTCCTTGTATTTGCACTCCACATCTTTGATATCTTGGTAGAACCTTTCCCCTTGTTCTTCACTGAGTAATTTTAAGATTTCTGAAGATTCTAAGATTCACATGTGAGTAAAGTAAATGTATTTTCACACTCATGAAGCAACCTAACTCATGAAATTCCTCTAGAATATCCATTACAATTCTTTTATAGTCGGGATCCTTATAATTGCCGAGAAACTTTCAGGCAGCATCTTTGAAACCAACCCATACTTATTTTTCCTTTGCTGTCATGCAAATCTCAAATTCATTATTCTTCATAAGCTTACGCAGATATCTGGACCAACAAAGTTTCCTCTGTGAACTTGGTTTCAGATAAACCTGGACATTTTTTCCACAGGTATTTGTAACAATCACCATCTTCTACAAACTGCTTCATTATACCTAACTTTAAAGGAAGAGGGAATAACAATACTTTGTTTGGCTCAGCTAAGCTGTTCCAAATCACATTCTTGAATTGCCCTGGCTTAGGCTTTGTGCTGTTTCTGTTTGACTCTATGTCAGGTATATAGGCTGCCCCTCTGATGAAACATGGAAACTTTGAAAATCCGTCTTGTTGACTACGAAGCATGGAGATTAACTTTCAGTT